>JALIZH010015434.1:0-11900 GCA_030522465.1 Rhipicephalus appendiculatus | reverse complement strand
GGGTCCGTCAATTTAAGAGCTGGAACGCGGATGGCGTTTGCACGAAAATACTAACGCATGCGAACGGAGGAAGAGAGTGTCGCGTCTCACTGCGATTCGCGGTAAAAAATTAAAGAAGAAAACACGCACCCATTCGGTTTGTGTCTTATCCCACTGAGGGTGTAAAAGAAAAAAATTGACGGCAGATCCACGAGGTGAATGATGATGAGATTGGGCGAAGCTCCTGGAAGTACCCTAATCATCGGTTAAACCGTGAAATTTCTTCCGTTAATTCGCCCGATAAAAATGACGTGAAACGATTGATTAAATGTTTTATCAAACTTTTATTGCTGGTTTCCGTTGTCCTTTCATTATGACCGCTTTGTGGTCGGTGAAATGTAAGCTAAGTGATTCTTGCACTGGTTGCAGCGGCATCCTTATCCATACGAGCACACACCGACGGCAACGAGCATCGTCAACTACAAACCTATCGCGACATGGTTTTGATTATAAAACCATTGCTTTAGAAAAAACCTGGCGTCTTTCGTTAAGCAGCTGGCGTCTTTTCGTTTTGCTTTAGAAACATCTGGCGTCTTTTCGTTTTGCTTTTAGAAAACATCTGGCGTCTTTCGTTGGTTTATTTCATCAATCAACGGCGTTTTGAACAAAATTTTTATTGTTTAATCACGCACAGGTGAAATGCCAATGGCTGCTAATGGGGAATGAGAGACAGAAGAATTCGGCTTTTAGTTAACGCGCACGCTGCGAATTTTTTATTGTTCAACAACGCACAGGAGAAATCTCCCACCGGCACCACCTTGGAGGTCAAAGCGTAAGACTGGTTACGCACTACGACGAGGGACGAACGGGTGCCGCTTTAAGGAGCTTCGCCCCTAAAAAGACATGGCATAATCAGTGGAATGGCCACACGCTTTCGCCGAACACACTTTGGAATGTACAAAGTGTCCTTCAATTTTTTTTTCCTCTACGATCAAGGACCTCTTTGATCATTTTAGCTACGTTGTAGATCACGACACTGCACATAGACTGGCATAGGCTAAGTTTCGTAGCGATTCTACGGTTCTGGGATATTGGGCGTTTGCATTAAAGGTCGCTCGCTGCAAGCGTAACGCCGTTACAGATTTTGTAGAGGATAAAGATTGTGCTTAATGTCAGATAAAATATTCCTGAATAGCATGAAGATAGTCGGAATCGCTGAGGTGGTTATAAGGAAGGTTTTGAAGACGCTCTTGGATTTATGAAGTTGCATTATGTAAACTAATAAGTCGGTCTTTCTCCGGTTCGCATCTGTTAATCGGTACAGCCTATTGCTCTCCTATAGTAGAGTGCATGTAGTATTCTAAAGCGTTCACAATTCACAATTTGTTCTAAATGCTTCCTTTGGCACACGGGCACTCTAAAGTTTCTTTATACAAGGGGACATTTTCCGGTAAGGCGTTCGGGCGCAGTGACACATCTATCTATCTATCTATCTATCTATCTATCTATCTATCTATCTATCTATCTATCTATCTATCTATCTATCTATCTATCTATCTATCTATCTATCTATCTATCTATCTATCTATTTATCTATCTATCTATCTATCTATCTATCTATCTATCTATCTGTCTGTCTGTCTATCTGTCTGTCTGTCTGTCTGTCTGTCTGTCTGTCTGTCTGTCTGTCTGTCTGTCTGTCTGTCCGTCCGTCCGTCCGTCCGCCCGCCTGCGTCTGGGATCTCTTGCGGCCGTCTCCATAGCTCGATACATAGAGAAAGTCAAGTAGGGCCCATACCCGCATAACACAGCGTGTGGTACACTTGTATGTGTCACAGGCTCTTCACAAGCTATATCATCCCGGGAAAAGAGACAGCAGACTTTCGATATCTTAACGCTATAGCGTTGTTTAGCCCTAATCGCACCCAGGCAATCCGCGTGGCACACAAGTATTCTACCACAGAGCCACGCCAGTGGTTCTAATTGCTTAGGAAATAGATTCTGTACTAAAGTCATTTTGGACAACGCTAACGGTGGTGGCAGCACTGGCTATCCGCTTTTACATCAATAAGAAATATTGACTCCGCAAGCTATAGCCAAACATTGCTCGAATACGCCGACAGCTGCTATTTATGATATGCGCATCATCGCATCGTAGCGGGATGATAAAACTGGCATCTCTGCTATAAGTTGAGTGCCGCCGTTACGTCTAACTATGATCTAACCTTTCCACGCCAGTGCAGTCGACGTGCCTGGCAAGCCCTCGAGAGGCGCATAACTACTAAATTTACCCAACGACGTTGATCCGCCTCGTGACGCTTGACTCAGGCCGAGAAATCCGGCATTGGATGCTAATAAAGTTGTTTTCAGTTCAATTGGCTGTTACTCGCCGACTAGTTCGTATAAAATCGATTCGCACAATGCGTGCGACCTGCCGGAATTTCCTGTTCTTTTTTTTTTGCCTTGAGAAAATGTTTTATTTTTTCAGCTGTAGTGTGCTTTGTTGAACCGTGAAGGTTTGCTCTAGCTACACTCTCAAACGCCCGCGTCACATCACTAGCAGCGCCATGTTGATGGAGTCGGCACAATCGGTGCCATGAACAAATGCAGAGAATAAAACCGCGTGTCCAGTGGACCTAAAAGGCCACCTGGGCGCTTATAAAGCTGCGCGGGGACCACTTGGACGCCCTGCTAGTGCATAAACACAACGACGGGGTGTACCAAGCTACTGCGGAGAGCCTCACCAACGCCTAGTATTCCCCGTACAAGGACCCAAGCTCACACCGAAATTGATAACTTGACGCAGACATTCAGGTAAGATGGTCATTTGTTAAGGTGAAAGCCTTAGATGCCTCATCAAATATGAAGATTGACCGTCGGCGTCCCGCGGCGTCGGGACCAACACGAGTGATGCAAAAAAAAAAAAACATGGCTGATCTCTCTGTCATAGGAATCGGCATAACACGAAAGTCACAGAGGTAGTTGAGCGTTTCTTATGGATTGTTTCGCCACAAGGGCGAACGAATGAATGCTACAGTAACAAATAGTAATGCCCCGCGAAGAACGGCAATCAGCTTGAAACTTGCAGCGCGCAACCTCAAGCAGAAAGGATGTAGTAAATTAGCATACACAGGACTAGCGCGGACTAACTGTCACAGCTCGACACTTTAACGCGCGCTGCTCAAACGCAAGGAAAGACGCACAAAACGAACGCACAAGTATACACAGAACGAGCGCGAACGACTGACACAATTGTTATACTTCGTGTGTGAGCTGCGCGCTCCTTTCGTAAACGCGGGCGCTGCGGCGAGCGAAGTGACCTTCGTGCACTCTTTAACCACTGTAACTTCAAAGCAAACTTGCGGTGGAAGCACAAGACGTACAAAGCGCCCCAATAATGATATAAGCGCTCGCGCTTCGCAACGAGAGCGGCGACGACCTTTAGAGCGCGCCCTCCGCGCCATCTTGCTAGTAATGATGAAAACGCGCTAAAGTTGCCGAGCTCTGAGGAACGCCAACGGCATATGGCGCATATAAATAGCTCACCGTTAGTAAGCTGGAGTAGCATAGCGAGTCGGATGACGTGTTTCCCTGCTTAACTCAGTATGGCGCTGCGGGAAATTCCAGTTTTTCCCCACGTAATACGAAAAACCGAGTGTGCCAGCGCCTTAAAAAGGCATCAACACCACTTACATCTAGGTCGTCAACTAGGCATCCAAAAATAATTTGATAAATTCGGTGTAAGACCGGGAATGCTGCTCGCTGTGGTTGTCGACGAGCTTCTGCTTGGCACCGACGTCTCCAGATCACGTACATTGTGACTGAGAGTACCAATTGGACAAATGGGCCGTTTTTCCTCTGCGACAGTGATGTAGCCTTAACTCCAAAGGTGCGCCAAACAAAATGCCATACACCCTTGGTAGCAACGCATTAAAATAACGCATGCTTAGTGATCTCAGATTTCCACAATTCTCGCACTTATCAATTGTCACCTCGTGCCCCTTTGCGAGGTGTTTAGAAAAAAATGCCCCCCCCACCTCTCCGAAGGGAATCGTGAGGAAATGCGAAATGCATTTCGCGCGCGCTTCACTCCATTTATATATGGTGGTTGTGGTTCGAAGAAGGAAAAGGCGCCTAATTTCTGCAGCCCGGTCGGGAGCACGGCGCAGCGCCTTTTTTTTCTGCTTTTTTATTTTTTTCTTTTTTTTATTTATTTTTTTTTCATATATAGCTCCGCCGAGTTCCCGCGATGCGAGCGCCCTCACGCACCAGAGCGCGCTCCTCCTCTCCACTCACTCTCCGCTACTCCGCCCACCTGCTCCGGTTGCTAGGGGCGAGGATAAGCGCGCGCGCCCGCAGCTGTTGCTATGGGAGAGGGAGTGAGAGCGGAGAGATAACACCTGCCGGCGCGCGGACGCCGCCGCCGGATGCCTGACATAGCCCGACTAAGAAATGCATTCGCATTTAAAACTGGCTGTGGCTTAACTCAGTTACGCCTGGGTGTGCCTAGCGAGAGGTACGGTTAATGTTATTGTTTAGCTTGGTTCTATGTACGGTTACATCTTTATCGTTTCGCTTCGTACGTCGTACGTCTGAGTTTGTTACCTCTCTTTGATTATGGTTACTTTATTAAAGACTAGACATTTTGATTTAAAGTGTAACGCATTTGTTTTGAAAGTCTTAATCTTGTTGTTTCTCAATTTCCACAAAGACGACCCGATGGTCGGTGAAGTAGCAAACAGCCGTCTCAATGCCGTCGTTGATCCACGGCCCTCGCACGAGATGCCGAACTAGACGACGAACCATCCTCATCTAAATTCACTGACCTGGCCGCTTCGTACTTACGACGCTTCTCGAGGCGTGCGGCTAGTTCTTCCTCCGTCTTCTCGGATCGCTATCTCCTCTTGGTTTCATTCCGACGACGAAGAAGTCTGGCTTCTTTCAGTCTCTCCGACTCACTTTCCATATCTGCCGACGAATCCCACCGAGCCACCCTTTCTATTCATATATATTTTTATTAATTTTTTTATTCAATACTGCCAGCAACCCTTTGGTCGCCAAGGCAGGAGTGGTTACAGTGCCGTGAACGTTACATTTGTTAGAAGTTAATGTCATGTTGGAAGTTCAAAATAACAATGAAATACATAAACATCAACAAGAATAATCGATGAGCAGCAAATTCTGAGTTACTGATTGCAATTAGCACAATTAGCAAAGCACACAACCATTTAAAAAACGATATAAAAACATTCAACAACAAGTGAATCACTTTCCAGTAATAAATCACACCCAACGATCACAAGTAGGGAACAACAACCGACAAAAAACCCTTCTTTAACATCAGCATTCACTTCGTGGAGGTGGAGTGGATTTTTTCTATTATTTTTTTCGTAGCAAGAACAACATGCTCGAGCATGGGGCGACAGAAGAAAGCTGCACTTGAGTATCCGAGTAGAGGGCGTCAGGAAGCGGACTGCTCGCACGAAGAGTCAGTTGAGCTAACGTGAGAGCTAATAACGAAAAATAACACCTTCAGGGTGACCTTGACGTGCTTTAAAAAGAAAGTCTAACGACAGCAATTAAAAAGAAAACTAAATTCCTTTTCGGGGTATACTGGGTGGTATGTGCATAAAACTGAGCGACACTTTGTACATTCCAAAGTGTGTACGGCGAAAGCGTGTGGCCATTCGACTGACTATGCCATGTCTTTCTTTTACACTCTCAGTGGGATAACACAGAAACGGAATGTGTGCGTGTTTTCTTTCCTAATCTTTTACCGCGAATCGCAGCGAGACGCGAGACTAATCTTCCTCCGTTCGCATGCGTTCGTATTTTCTCGCGCTTTGCGAATCGCGCAAACGCCATCCGCGTTCCAGCGCTTAAATTGACGGAACCCTTTGTAAATTCCAAAGTGTGTTCCGCGAACGCCTGTGTCCATTGAGACGGCCTCGGTCAGAATGATTGCAAACGCTGGGCACAGCCACGCTACGCAAGCAAAGCGTGAGCGCCGTAGAGTCCGACGCGACCGGCGTCCGTTTGCGAACCCCGGTTGGCCATCTGGCTCCGTGCCAGGGCTCGGACGGACGGACGGGACGGACAGGCGGGCGGACGGATGGACGGATGGATGGACGGAAGGACAAGGACGGACGGGCGGACGGACACGGACACAGACGGACGGACACGAACGGATGAACGGACGCGGACGGACGGACGGATGGTCAGACGCGGACGGACGGACGGGCACGGACGGACGGACGCCGGACGGATGGACGAGAGCATGAGACATTAAAGGCTTTCGCCTTAAGAGAGTCAGACGTTGACATGTTCACCACCTATCTTGGTAGCCCAACACCTCATTTGGTAGCATTTGCTATATAGGACGGATTCTCCTCTCTTGTTCAACGCGGTTTCACCGGCTCCACCTCTGACGTCATGCCAGATGGCGCGGCGAGCGGCGCTGCCAGCTTCGGCAGTTGCTAGGCAACGGCTCAGCTCGCGGTATGGCAACCGGCCACAGCGAAACGGTGAGAATACGGCCAATGTAACTCTCGCTACAAATCCACGTTAGGTGAAGAAAGCTTTCGGAGGGTGAAGGAGCAGGATCAGTAGATCGACTGAAAAGAAAAAGAAGAAGGCTTTCGCCTTCGAGTCATTTTAGGTGAATGCATAAGGGACCCTTATAAAATGCCTCCAGGATCGGAGGCAAGCTTTCTGCGCCTCTCCTGGTTGTGCGCTACCTCCGTGATTCGGAGGCAGTGCTATATTCGCTGTGCTCTGATTCCAACATGGCGTGTTCGATCTTCTGCACTATATTTTCACAAGTCACACGGCCAGTTATGCATTTTCAAAGACGACTGAGCCATCTTCCTCTTCGTTTGCTTCTCGGTCAATTGTATTAATACTCCCCCCTCCTTCCCCGAAATCCTTCTGCACTCAACGTGGTTTTGCATTGCCTCCGGGATCGGAGACTTTGAAAACTTTCTGCACTCAACGTGGTTTTGCATTGCCTCCGGGATCGGAGACTTTGAAAGCTTTCTGCACTCAACGTGGTTTTGCATTGCCTCCGGCATCGGAGACTTTGAAAGCTTTCTGCACTCAAAGTGGTTTTGCATTGCCTCCGGCATCGGAGACTTTGAAAGCTTTCTGCACTCAACGTGGTTTTGCATTGCCTCCGGCATCGGAGACTTTGAAACCTTTCTGCACTCAACGTGTTTTTGCATTGCCTCCGGCATCGGAGACTTTGAAAGCTTTCTGCACTCAAAGTGGTTTTGCATTGCCTCCGGCATCGGAGACTTTGAAAGCTTTGTGCACTCAACGTGGTTTTGCATTACCTCCGACATCGGAGACTTTGAAAGCTTTCTGCACTCAACGTGGTTTTGCATTGCCTCCGGCATCGGAGACTTTGAAAGCTTTCTGCACTCAACGTGGTTTTGCATTGTCTCCGGGATCAGAGGCTTTGAAAGCTTTCTGCACTCAACGTGGTTTTGCATTGCCTCCGGCATCGGAGACTTTGAAAGCTTTCTGCACTCAACGTGGTTTTGCATTGCCTCCGGCATCGGAGACTTTGAAAGCTTTCTGCACTCAATGTGGTTTTGCATTGCCTCCAGCATCGGAGACTTTGAAAGCTTTCTGCACTCAACGTGGTTTTGCATTGCCTCCTGGATCGGAGACTTTGAAAGCTTTCTGCACTCAACGTGGTTTTGCATTGCCTCCGGCATCGGAGACTTTGAAAGCTTTCTGCACTCAACGTGGTTTTGCATTGCCTCCTGGATCGGAGACTTTGAAAGCTTTCTGCACTCAACGTGGTTTTGCATTGCCTCCGGCATCGGAGACTTTGAAAGCTTTCTGCACTCAACGTGGTTTTGCATTGCCTCCGGCATCGGAGACTTTGAAAGCTTTCTGCACTCAACGTGGTTTTGCATTGCCTCCAGCATCGGAGACTTTGAAAGCTCTCTGCACTCAACGTGGTTTTGCATTGCCTCCTGGATCGGAAACTTTGAAAGCTTTCTGCACTCAACGTGGTTTTGCATTGCCTCCGGCATCGGAGACTTTGAAAGCTTTCTGCACTCAACGTGGTTTTGCATTGTCTCCGGCATCGGAGACTTTGAAAGCTTTCTACACTCAACGTGGTTTTGCATTGCCTCCGGCATCGGAGACTTTGAAAGCTTTCTGCACTCAACGTGGTTTTGCATTGCCTCCGGCATCGGAGACTTTGAAAGCTTTCTGCACTCAACGTGGTTTTGCATTGCCTCCGGCATTGGAGACTTTGAAAGCTTTCTGCACTCAACGTGGTTTTGCATTGCCTCCGGCGTCGGAGACTTTGAAAGCTTTCTGCACTCAACGTGGTTTTGCATTGCCTCCGGCATCGGAGACTTTGAAAGCTTTCTGCACTCAACGTGGTTTTGCAGTGCCTCTGAGATGGGCCCACCGAGTGATGACATCACGTGTTGACGTCTTCATATAGAGTCACCATAAGTGACGTCATAGCGACTTCGAAAGCTTCGGCCCCATTTGACGTTATTTTGACGTCATAGGGTGACGTAATCATATGAATACATTTTTGCATCCTTTGTGTTGATCGCGTCTCTGACAGTGACACTCCACATTTCACAAGGCATCTAAGACTTTCGCCTTAATCAGATGCTGTCAGATGCTGCGAGGCAGGGTGATTAAAGACAGCCTTCGACTACATAATTAATTGGTGATGGCGTTACCATGCATCAAAGACATGGAAAAAGATAGGAAAGATCGTGCCTAGCGTCCACAAGCCAACCTCCTCCGACGCGCATGCCCCCCGTGCTCCGTGTTCTGGTCACAATTCCCAGCACGCTCCTGTGTCATACTTTTTTTTTAAATGTCTGGGCTTCAAGATTGTTAGGTCACGCTCCCTCCTTGTTTCTTTTTTTTTTTTCTCTCCATGATCAAGAACCTCTTTGATTTTAGCTATGTTGTAGATCGCGGCACTGCGCATAGACTGGCATAGACTATGTTGCCCAGCGATTCTACGGCTCTGAGATATTGGGCGTTTGCATTAAAGGTCGCTCGCTGCAAGCGTAACGCCCTTACAGATTTTGTAGAGGATAAAGATTGTGCTTAAGGTCAGCTAAAATATTCCTGAACAGCATGAACATAGTCGGAATCGCTGAGGCGGTTATAGGGAAGGTTTCGAAGACGCTCTTGTATTTATGAAATTGCAGTATGTAAATTAATAAGTGGATATCTCTCTGCAGATTGGGGCGGATGAGGCGCGATATCCTCGCGTTTCTCTCGGAGGAACTTTTCTTTTTGGGGGGAGCGCGAGTTTCTGCGCCATTGGTAATGCCCTTTTGTCGACGTTGAGAATGAACGAGTCCAAGTTATTTTAAATGCGAATGCATTTCATAGTCGGGCTATGTCAGGCATCCGGCGTTGGCGTTGTGCGGCGTTGGCGTTGTGCGGCGTTGTCCGCGGAGGAGGAGGAGGATAGGTTGAGGAGGTGTGCGCGCCGGCAGGTGTTAGATGTGAAGCATCTGATGGCGAAGCTTAATCCGGTGGTGGTGGTGTACGGCGTGACCGCCCTTACTGCGCATGCGCAAACCCTTTCAAAAAAAAATAAAGATAAAAAACCTCCTCTCTCCCTCTCTCTCCCCTAGGCATCCCTCCCCGCGGCAACCACACCCTCACTGCGCATGCGCCTCCCCTCCTCTCTCCCCTGCTACGCTCCCCCCTCTCTCTTCTAGGCATCCCTGCCCGCGCCGTCCACACTCCCACTGCGCATGCGCGTCCCACCTCTCTTCTTCTCTCCTACACGCTCCCCCCTCTCTTCTCTAGGCATCTCTGCCCGCAGCGTCCACACTGCCCACTGCGCATGCGCACCCCACCTCTCTCTCCTCTCCTACGCTCCCCCCTCTCCCTCTCTCGCCTGGCGACGCCGACACAGGCAGCGTCTGCTAGCGAGTTTCTTGGTTGAAAAAACCGACTGCTCGCGCTGCACAACCGTTCACTGGCCACCCCGTATATATGGCAATGAATCTTGACCTCCAAGGTGGTGCCGGTGGGAGATTTCTCCTGTGCGTTGTTGAACAATAAAAATTCGCAGCGTGCGCGTTAACTAAAAGCGGACTGCGGCGGAGCTATATATGAAAAAAAAATTTTAAAAAATAAATAAAAAAAATTAAAAAAAACAAGAAAAAGCAAAAAAAAGGCGCTGCGCCTTGCTCCCGACCGGGCTGCAGAAATCAGGCGCCTTTTCCTTCTTCGAACCACAACCACCATATATAAATGGAGTGAAGCGCGCGCGAAATGCATTCGCATTTCCTCACGATTCCCTTCGGGGAGGTGGGCGCATTTTTTTCGGCCTACATGGTGCTAGGCCGCACCATCGGGTCGGAGTTGGTGTGCTTGTCTCCTTGCCCTTTCGACCTGTTCTCTATTGTGTCATTTGTGAGTTATGTGCATTTGTTGTTATGCTGATCAGACTTCTGCTGTTCGCCCTATGCGAAAGTGTTAGTTTTTGTGATGTACAATTGTGAAAATGTGAATGTATCCCTGTGCACTGATATGTCATGCAAAATTTATGCTCTGTACATAGTGTAAATAATTTTTTTCTAAACAGATTTCGCATCTATTAACTGGTACAGCCTATAGTAGAGTGCACGTAGTACTCTAAAGCGTTCACAATTCCCAATTTGTTCCAAATGCTTCCCTTCGCACACGGGCACTCTAAAGTTTCTTTAAACAAGGGGACATTTTCCGGTAAGGCGTTCGGGCGCAGTGACACATCTATCTATCTATCTATCTATCTATCTATCTATCTATCTATCTATCTATCTATCTATCTATCTATCTATCTATCTATCTATCTATCTATCTATCTATCTATCTATCTATCTATCTATCTATCTATCTATCTGTCTGTCTGTCTGTCTGTCTGTCTGTCTGTCTGTCTCTCTGTCTGTCTGCGTCTGGGCTCTTTTGAGGCCGTCTCCATAGCTCGATACATAAAGAAAGTCAAGTATGGCCCATACCCGCATAACACGGCGTGTGATACACGGGTATGTGTCACAGGCTCTTCACAAGCTATATCATCCCGGGAAAAGAGACAGCAGACTTTCGATAAAGAGGCAAGAGCTGCAATGTGGCTACTGCAAGCAGAGCAGCCATCTTGAAGATACCTTCATATGCACGACAAAAGTGGCTTTCTTATTTTTAGCTTGCTTTTGTTGTAAGAATGGCCCTAAGTGCTCGAAAAGGCTGATGTGTTTGGGGGCAATATCGTCCCAAACACGTGACCCAAATGAGCCATTTAGTTGACTGAGGAGAGTGTAGAACCCACTCCACCATTTGTCGAAGGCTTCCCAAAATTTCCATAACAGTAGTTCATACTGTTCATACTAACCAACTCGCCCAAATGTCCCTGTTAGTTCACAAGAGCAGTATCCTGTTAGTTATACTTTGCTTATAACAAATAGCGTTTAAAGGACGCCTACCCAAATCACGCAAGCAGAGATTAAAGGCTCTCTGCATGTTATCGAAACCATACTTCAAAAGCTGCACCATAAAACAAAGCGAAAAAAAAAAAATACATCTGGCAGCTTAGTAAGCCTAATACAATAAAGCTGACGCTGTGCCCGGAATAGAGATTGCATACGTCCCAATGCACACAAGCTTTTTTTTTTCCTGGTGAACTTGAATAAGTACGCGACATTTCCCGAAATATTGCGGTCCGCATGCGTACTGAACTACACTCACTGGTTTACTGTTCAGCAACTCACAGGATTTTGAAATCTGGCGATTTTACGTCACAGCACGGCTAGGAGTGCCTCGGAGACCCCGCTTCAGTTAGTTCACTTCAAAGCAAAATAACTTTAACAAAGTTGACTCGACCCCAAAGGAAACAGAGAGAGCGCGAGAGAGAGAGACTGGCGATGGCGACACAGAGC
>JALIZH010015433.1:0-11824 GCA_030522465.1 Rhipicephalus appendiculatus | reverse complement strand
CGAAGACAATACCTGCGTCCGTGATCCAATACTTTGCATCAAATAATGTTGGCGAGTCCTCGTGGTCTGAAGTCTCATCATGAATCGAAGGCGCTGGCTGCCATCGAGTATTCAAGCAATGTTCCCGTATTGGCTGCCATGCCAATGCGGGAACATTGCTAGATGAACGGCTGGTATTTATGCAATTGCCACGCAGAGGTTTGTCTACTAATATATTGAGTATAAGTATACTAAATATCTGTGGAATGAGCAAGTTCTTTTCGAACCTGTACCGACTACGACCTTTTCGAGGAGGCATAGTGATTTCAAGATGAATACCTTTTATCCCCACGGTTAAAGTCTCTGAGTCCCGCAGAGGTATATGAGTTACCCCCATGCTGGGTGCTGTCAAGACAAACACTTTGTATTTCATTTTACTACGACACCAATTATACGGATACTCCAAACAGAAAGTTCGCCGTCGTCGTCGTCGTTGGTGTGATTGTCTGAACAAAGTCCAAGGGCAGGAAGGTCTTTTCGCGCGATACCTTGCGAAATCATGAAATGCATGCGAGCAGGCATGCAGTCATAGGGAATGTTGGAGAGTCGGGTGGGGGTAGGGTGGGATGGGAGATGGGAGGGCACTACTCCTACCTCTGCCGCCGCGCCACCGCTGTACCGCGAAGTCCGGTGGTCGTGCAGTGCTGAATGTTTCGTCAACGCATTGGTGGATTGCTGTGTTGTTCACTTTTGCTGGACATACCTTTAGGGGCGAAGCACCTTATGGTTGTAACGAGGCTAATTAATCTATGCGCTCTCGTGACGGTTCGTAAGTAATTAAAGCGATGACTTAAAGTGTCATCCAGA
The DNA here is from genome assembly GCA_030522465.1 of Rhipicephalus appendiculatus. NCBI lineage: Eukaryota > Metazoa > Arthropoda > Arachnida > Ixodida > Ixodidae > Rhipicephalus > Rhipicephalus appendiculatus. Next base: position 10,978 of record JALIZH010015433.1, on the reverse strand, counting down.
ACAAACGAGACCGTTTGTAGACACACACATGAAAACTAAATATATTTACAAGATGAAAAGATAAATACAACAAACAACCCCTGAACATACACAACCCAAGTTACATGGACTACTCGTGGCTAGTTAACGACATGGGGCCAACGCGCGAGAGTTATTTCGAAAGCGTCACCGTTCACGATGAAGCAGCACGGATGTCATCGAGACGAACACACGCTGGCGTCGGAGGCATGATGAGGCGGCGGCGACGCTCAACCGTCGGCGAGGGTGGAGATGGACGCGCCCCCGGCGAGTCGAGGTCAACGGCCGGACGCCCTTTCGGCGTTCGCCAGCCGAAGACAGAGGAGACGCTGGTCTTGCCTGGCCAACGCCAGGCGATGAGAAGTGTGGGTCCGGCCAACGCCAGACGCTCGACAGAAGGTTGGTTCGCGCCCAGGTGGGAGCCCGCAGCGGCCGTTGCACGGGTACCCCGCCGACCGCCACTCCCCGCGCCCTGGACACCTTCGCTCCGCCACGTCTCGACGACGTCTCTCTCTGGACCCTTCTGCAACAGCGGCCTTCCGCTTCCAAATCGCCGTGGATGTTTCCCATTGGCTGAGCGTGTCTTGCATGTGCTCGCGCGCCGAATCTCCACATCGTCTTCTTCAGCAATTGTCACCAGCGGAGCTCACACCAACCGTTCTTGCCATCATCATTCTCTTCTTCAATTGTTCACCTTTATCACATTCGCGCACTTTTTGAAACGCGCACTTCACTCATCACAATGGTCTAGGCTTGTCCGTTGTCCGGTACAGCATATACAAGGTATCCATTATACGCCATGACGATGACGATGAAGAATAAGCGCGTTAGCACATGCAAGGTACCCGATGACGATGACGCTGCCATCACGCACATCACATGCAAGGTACTCCCACTATACGCCATGACGATGACGATGGCGCTGATGACGATGAAGAATAAGCGCGTTCCAGACCACACATTCTCTTTCTGCCATGGATGAAAAAGATCGTGAAAGCGCTCTCGCCCGCGAAAGGCAAAGCGGCAACACCGACAATGTCACGAGGCTATTTAATTCGTAAGCTCTCGTGTAGGTTCGTGTAATCAGCGATGACGCAAAAGTCATCAATAAATGAGAGACGAGACCATTTGTGTCCATAAAATCCCACAACACTCAATATATTCAAACCCGTCAAAAAGATAACAACAAACACACAAAAGAACAGAGCATACAAAATTAGAGGTAAGCTAAAAGGACTAGTAAAAGTTCAAAAGACGCGGACAGTGCCTAGAACTAAATGTTCAGAAGAGAAAGACAGTTCAACAATTTACGGGACGCGGAGTTTGCAGCGGAGGCTTTGGTGGTAAGGAGTCGACGCACTCACGCGCATGGCGATGACTGAGAAGCGGTGCAGACGCTGACTCTTGTAGAGGCGGTAGAGGGAAGGAAGCGTCCGGCGAGTCGAGGTCAGCGACCTTTCGGCGTTCGCCAGCCCGCAGCTTGGACCCGAAGCCGGAGACGGAGGGCTTGCAGGGCCAACGCCAGACGATGGGAACAAGCCTGGCCAACGCCAGACGACGAGAAGAAGCTGGGTCTGTGTCCAGGTGAGGAGCCCGCAGCGGCCTTGATGCAGGATCTCTGCTGGCCGCCACTCCCGCGCCCTGGCCACCTTCTTCTCTCGGTCCCGTCTCAGCCACGTCTGCTGGCTCTGCCCTTCTGCACGCTTGGCTCTGCTCCCAAATCCTCGTGGAGGCTCTTCATTGGACCTAAAGTGGTCACACTCACACGTGCTACGGCCGTGGGGTTGTCGTCTTCTTCGGGGAGTTTGCGTCGCGCGCTTTTTAAACGCGCCCTTGCACATCACAGACAACAAGCTGCTACTCCGGAGGCGAGCGCGCGGCATGCGGCGGTTCAACGTCTACGCAGACAGCAAGCTACCCCGAAGCAGCGGCAAAACGGCAACGCCGACAATAAGCTGCTACCCCGGGGTTTAAGGCGTGGGAAGCGGCGGCTCAGCGGCAAAAACACAATGTATATACTGTACACACGCGTTGTCACTCATTTACATGCGCGAGTAGGCAGTGTCACGGGTGATTTACTGTAAGAACGATCCCCAGTGCTTCGCCCACTCGTCATGATTCGTAGATTTTTTGCGTAGATTTTTTGTTGTGACTCCACGGCGCAGCGACACGCCTAACGGTTATAATAGGTTATTCTAGGTGCTGAGAAATTGCGCCGATCACGCGGCTTGCAGCAGCAATATTTTGTGATTCAGCGTTTAAGTCTCATTACATGGTCCGTTTCATAGTGACTGTTAAGAACAAGGTAGTGTCAACTCTACGATTCGCTAAACTGGATATTGGGCAGTGTTGTCAATGGCCAGCTTTTTCTCTCTCACCCAAGTATATTTTTCAAAATCCGAAATAAACTGTCGGTCTCGTCAAAAATGTGTAGAGTAAGTGACATTCGAAACAAATTGCTTGAATGATCCTGAGTATGTACTACATTCCTCAGCCGTCGAAATCAGTAATGCAGGCCGCGGCGGTCGCATTTCGATGGAGGCGAAATGGTAGAGGCCCGTGTACTGTGCGATGTCAGTGCACGTTAAAGAACACCAGATGGTCGAAATTTCCTCCACTACGGCGTCTCTCATAATCATATCGTGGTTTTGGGACGTTAAACCCCAGATATTCTTATTATTATTATTGTGAAATCAGTAATGCAGGTCGATGCGGCTGCAGTTCAATACGACTCATTATTTTTTGGAATGGAACAGTACGTTCCAGAATGCACATCCCTATACACGTCACGCACGAAATCTGATTACATAGAATAAGTCTCATTAGCAATATTTTCGCGGCTAGAGTAGGCGATAACGTTCAGAATACACATGCCTCTCATCCACTATGTAATAGCTGGCTAGCTGTTGATGAAAATTGCACCGGAAAGAAAAATATTAAAATGTTAACGTGAGAATATTCACCCTACAGATCTAGCGGAACAGCATTATACACTCCGACCACGTGCACTATCAAAGTTCGAAACCTTATCCGGTGTCCATTACGCCAGATCTACCTTGATCTGCGTAAAATTCTCGTTAGCGTTCGTTATTTATAAAACACGAATTACAGATAGTTGCACTATTCATCACTGCAGTGTTGTGAAAGCCAGCGTTCGTGCTTATCGTGTGGGATACGTTCGTGTTTGTTTATGCGTGGACATAATGGTTATCAAATTAATTAGCATATGAATTTTGGCTGTGATATGTGTGGCAGTAAGACGAGGAACATTTGTATAGCTGTTTAATGCATTATTAATAATAATATCTGGGGTTTAACGTCCCAAAGTCACGATATAATTAGGAGAGACGCCGTAGTGGAGGGCTCCGGAAATTTCGGCCATCTGGTGTTCTTTAACGTGCACTGACTCACACAGTACACGGGCCTCTACCATTTCGCCTTCATCGAAATGCGACCGCCGCGGCCGGGATCGAAGCCGTGACCTTCGGCCGAGTCAGCAGTCAAGCACCCTAACCGCTACACCACCGCGGCGGACTTAATAGCATTGTCGTTATCAGCGCTTCACTTTTAGGTCGAAACTGTTACTTTTTTGCGGGACCTTCTCTGACGAAGAGAACCAGAGGTGTGAGGGAGTGCTAGGAATTTAAAACAGCGTAAGAGACGGAAGACCATCATAACAACTCAGGGCAGCAGCGCTATGGAGTCACCAGCACATCCGCATATACGCACATACAAGTCTTGGCATGATAACTGACAGCTGCGCTCTTCACCGATGAAATAATTAAATAAGAATATTTTAAGCAAAACTACTCCTTTGAGTCAACACGAAAGCATTGCCAGTATTCGGAGGTATGTCGCTGTCGGAGTGGTCGGGGAAAATGGTATTAAGAAAATGGGGAAGGACAAAGAGAAAATTAAGTAGCGCCTGCTACGGACGCCCACGATGTCCAGGTGTTCGCAAGAACAAGAACACTGTGACAGTCTCCCGGTACAGTATCGAGCCAGAACTATGTTGTAGTGTTCACATTGGTTAAAGTTGGAGTCCTCAATGCACCATGGCGTTAAAGAGGCGCCTATCATATCGTTTCTTTTTTCTCTGCATTTCTCTGACGAAATTTGTTAAAAAACTAATGCTTTTTAATTTTTTATTTATTCATTTATTTTTGATATTTCGCTTAAACCCGCAGCTCTTTCAGAGAGAGGAAGAGCTGCGGGTTTACGCGAAAAAAGAGAGAAAGAGAATAAAAAGAGGGAAAGGCAGGGAGGTCAACCAGACGCAGCTCTTTCAAATCTGTAATGCGTACTAGTAGGTTCCTGGAACTCTCATTTTAGCAGCGTGCGTGTCATAAAAGTGCGTGTGCACTTGTTCATGTTCTTGTGCGTCTATAGGTGAAACAGTTGATGTCTAACGCTTGTGCGGTCTTCACTTCCTCTCTTGTGTGTGTGTGTTTCTAATTAGCGCTGTTAAAATGATTGCGAGTTCCGCAGCTCCTAAAGTATACACTGTTCAAGACTTGCCGCACTGGGCCACAGATTGAAAGAAGCACACGCGAACCTCTATTCATCGTCGTCGATGTCGGCGCTTTCTTTGCTTAGCGGAGTGGGTAATTAGGGCGAAGGATTTGTCGTCGGAAAGCGGAGGATTGCTTTCGACCAGCCGTCCGCTCGTCTTCCCTCTACAGTGCAAGCAATGCGGGCACCCTGCCTCGTTTCGTGTCCCGCCGCAGCGTCGACCGGAAATTGAGTTCGTCCCGGCGTGGTCAGTCATACGCCGAGGCACAGCAGAGCGAGTTAGCTCGGCTAGCGAATGCGTAGCGAGCTGTGAGCCGAAGCTGGACGCAGCGGCGTCTGCTACGCTGAATGACAATACGCCAGGACTTGTGGCGCACCACTGTGGACCACGTGGCTCATGCGGGTGCTCCGAGAGCCTTGCCTGGCGGACACTTAGGCCCGTATTCCTGAAACGCTCCTCGACTCGAAACTCGACCTCAAGGGATCCTTGAGAACTGTTTCGCGTTGCGATTTCTGCAACGCGAAAAGTCTCAAGGATCCCTTGAGGTCGAGTTTCGAGTCGAGGAGCGTTTGTGAATACGGGCCTTAGAGAGAAAGGGAGAGTGAGAGCGAGATAAACGTAATGCAGAAAGGCAGGGGAGGTTAACCGGAATATAAATATCCGGTTTGCTATCCTGTACTTTGGAAGGGGTAAGGGGAGACAGAAAAGCGTGGAAGAGAAGGAGAGAGGGGGAGGTAAGGAGAAACACACACCCCCCATATATATATATATATATATATATATATCGAAAAGTGTTTCAGCAGATCCAGTGCTTTGTATGCGTTGAAAAACGACGGACTAACGTGCGAAAATGTTTATTTCATCCAACGTTTCGGCAGGAAGGCCTGCCTTCGTCAGGGAATACAGGGCACAGGCAAAAACGCACCTTATATACATGAGTACGACGGGGGCCCCCAACACGTGCTTGACTATTATCGTCATAGATATGGCATATATACTGTAGATAGCAATAAACATAGGCACTTGTGCGATATGGTCATGACTGCATGAAAAAAAAAAAAAAAAAAGGCGAGCAAGACAGCCTGCAACAACAAAATAACAAAATGCGGGCTATGCGCAGGAACAGGCTTACTTGTAGACGCGAGAACTCACGTAATGAAGCAATTCAATAAAAATAGCGCTGAAAGTACATGGTCACTGCGTCGAAATTGTGCAATAAGCAATGTGCGCCGGGACGCGTCTAAAACGACTAACAGAAATAGGTGTAAAATAACAAAAAAGCAACAGCGGTGAAAATGGACGGTGAAGGTGTACAACAAATGAAGTATATAAAAATATGATAACGGGACACGTCTAAAAAGGCTAACATAAACCGGTGTAAAATAACAATAACAAATAGAAAAGCAGCAACAGCGGTGAATATGGACAGTGAGCGTGTATAACAAATGAAGTGTGCTAACGGTAACAAGGGTAAACCAACAGAGGATATAAAATAAAAAGTAAAATATAAAATATAAAAAAATAAAAACGGTGACAGTGGTGAAAATTGACATAACAAGGCGCGCCCAAAAAAGCCGGTACGAACAGGTCTTAAACAAGCACAAGAAATACAAAAATGCGGTTAATTAGCAGACATATGTGACAATGGCTTATCTATTACGTGGTCAGGAATGTCAGCTTTCCAGCGCTTTCATTAATACCAGATGATATGGCCCTGAATTTATAGATAAGGAATGATTCGCGCACCTCTCTTTCGTGGTGGGATCGAAAACCAGATTCCAATATCGTTGTTGTTAGTTCGTCAAGGGAATGTCCCGGTTTGCTGACGTGCTTCGAAAGGGGCAGGTTAGGATATGTGGTCACGTGTGCCTTGTGGTTGTTGAAACGTAATCTAAATGGCGTTTCAGTTTGACCTATGTATTGGAATTTGCAGGCTGAGCATTCCAGCAGATAGACGCAGTTTTCGGTATCACAGTCGAAGCTTCCTTTAATTTTCATTGTAAAATTGGACGCCGAACTGTTAACTGATGCTGTGGTAGTCATGTGAGTGCACACCTTGCACCGTGGCTTACGACAAGGACGGCAACCAGAATAAACGGAAGGAACGGAGGGGTTTGTCTTAGATGACGTCAGCATGTCGCGCAGGTTCCTTGATCGACGGTATGCTACGCGTGGTGGTTCAGAAAAAATGCTTTTCAGACGACCACTCTGCATGAGGATGTTGTGATGCTTACCTAAGATGTAATTCACGTTCGGTATTGATGCAGAATGCGTTAAGACTAGGTTAGTAGATGGTCGCTGTGTAGTGCTTTTCTTCGAGTTAAAAAGCTCGCGTCTGTCTGATGCCGTGGCGCGACTAATAGCGTCGTCAATTATTTGAGGCGGGTACTTCTGGGCTGTAAGTGCATCACGCAGCTTCTCACAGTTACCGCGAAAATCTGATTGCTTGGAGCACAACCTTTTAAATCTGAGCGCCTGACTATATGGGATGCTCGTCTTGTTGTGCTTCACATGGCTACTTTCGAAATGCAGATAGCGGTGTTTGTCCGTTGGTTTTCTGTAAAGATTTGTCGTCAACTTATTATCAGACAAGCAAACCGTGACGTCCAGAAAGTTGATCGCAGAATGTGAGTAGGTGGGCGAGAAAGAGATTGATGGATGAAAGTCATTAAAGTTCGAAATGAAAGACAGAAGTTCAGCCTCTCCGTGATGCCATATGAGGAAGATGTCATCTATGAAGCGCTTGTAGTAAAATGGTTTTAGTGCACATGTGTCAAGGAACCTATTCTCCAGATGACCCATAAATATGTTAGCGTAATTTGGTCCTATCTTAGTGCCCATCGAGGTACCACTCATCTGAACGTAGTGCGTGCCATTGAATTCAAAGTTGTTCAGTTGCAGGATTAGCTTAAGAAGACTGGCGAGAGTTGAACTGTCAACAGGTTTATCAAAGGCTGATTCGTCATAAGCGTTTACTACCGACCTAATGCCATCGTCGTGAGGAATGTTTGTGTAGAGGGAAGCCACGTCTAAGGTTACAAGTATCGAGTTATCAGGCACGTCGAGTTCAAGAATGTCGGTTAGAAAGCCGTTGGTATCCTTAAGATACGATGGAAAGGAAGGAGGGATCGTGTTAATGAGTCTATCAACATAACTTGACAGCGGTTCCGTCACAGTGCCGATAGCAGACACTATAGGGCGACCAGGGTTGTTTGCCTTGTGTATCTTGGGAAGTAAATAAAACCTTCCTGCAACAGGACTGAGTGGGATCAGTGACTGCCTCATCTTTTCACTTATGCAGTCTTTTTGGAAAAGCTCCCCCAGTGAGTCTGCAACAATGCGTTTGAATTCACTGGTGGGGTCGTGGTCTAGCCGTTTGTAGTATGTACTGTCACACAATTGCCGCATAGCTTCAGCGATATAGTCAGAGGCGTCCATTATTACTACAGCACCCCCTTTGTCGGCGGGCTTAATGACGATATCTGAACGGTTCCGCAATGCCTGAATAGCATCTCTTTCATCTGCGGACAAGTTTTGTTTGAAAGTAGCGTTCTGGCTATAGGCATTAAGAATGTCGCGTTGCACGGCCGAAATATACATATCGAGACACTTGTCTCGCTGGACTGGGGGCGTCCAATGCTGATGAGAGGGCGTGTTATTTGACGCGGGTCGATCGTGAAAGTATTCTCGTAGTCGCATGTTTCGCGCAAAGTCATCCAGGTCCTTCACAAGTTGAAATTCGCTGTAACCGCCAGTCGCTGGGCAGAAGTTTAGGCCACGAGAAAGAACGGACAATTCTGGTTTAGACAGTTTCACAGTCGAGATATTAACAATGTTGCTAAAATCATCTCCGTCATTAATAGTGCGACCAGAACAAGCGGAAGTACTAGTTGACGGTAGTATTGATGACGGTGCCGCTTGAATGTTATCGCGAATCATTTTCTTTGCCTTTTTTTCTTGAATTTCTGTTCGCTTACGTTGCTCGAACTCTTCAAGTAAAGCACATTCCGAGGGGCTTATCTCATGAGCACGTCGTAGCTGTTGTTCTCTATTAAAAAAAAGTCCTTAGCCAATGAATGATAATGGTTAATTACAATGCGTGTCAGATCAAGTGACGCTTTCTGTAGCGTGTCGTTCCAACGGTGAGCATTACTGCTTGACATTTCTGAGGTGGCTGGCTTGAGGAAAAGTTTAAGGCCCTTCGGTATTGCCTGTGTAGCAACGTATGAATTTAGCGTAGATTCATGCAATTCATATCGGACACGTTTGTCCACAAGTTTTCTAATTTTTAGAAAAGTGCTAGAATGCTTACAAGCACATGCGGGAGCATTTAAGGGTCAGTCCTGGGGAAGTGCCGCAGTGTTGGCACGGCTGGCACTTCGTAAAGCGTACTGATGAGAGGAAGGAGCATCACTACACCTTTTCGTTGAGTTGCGTCGTTGTCTCTGGGGCTGTGATGGCGCGTTGCCGTGAGTAGAGGGCCCTCGTAGATCCAGTGCATTGGCGGAAGGGTTGCTTGCCAGTTGCTCAGGTGCAGGCAGCGATCGAGTAGGAGTAACATGCTGCGACGGATGGCTGGGTGAGTAGTCGTACCAAGCAGACGACGAGGCGTGTGGGGCATGTCGGAGGGCCAAGTACTTGATGTGCGCGGCCATCACCGCGACACCTTCATAACTTGGGTGCACCCAATCCGCGGCCAGGACACGTCTTGGCGGGAACCATTCCAAAGCGTGGTCGAGAAAGAAGACGTGTCGGGAACGTCGGCAGAACTGTTTCAAACGGCTGTTGAAGTCGCAGGCTTCACGGTTGCAGTGGCGTACCGACGCCACATTACAGCTTCCACGGCGGCGGTTGACGCACCGGGGCAGAATTAGGGTGGCGTAAATCCGTTGAATGTTGGGTTTTTTTGCTTAGAACGACACTGAGCACATCTTTGTAACGCTTGAATACGACTCGTCCGGTATTCCTCACCAAATCGTTAGTTCCTATGTGAATGATGAGGGTAGTCACCGTGGGCGGCACAAGCTCCAGCAGATCGGGTACGTCTGCTACGCCAGCGCCAGAACGGCATATGAAGGCTGGAGTGCCTCCTTGAAGTGGGTCGAAGTGGTGAAACAGGTACTTCGTTTGCGAGTCGCCTACAACAGCAGTCGACACAACTGTCTTCGGGAATTTCCTTGATGTCACTTTCGACGTTGTCCGTGCGGGATCCATAGTCGTTGAATATCGAAAAGTGTTTCAGCAGATCCAGTGCTTTGTATGCGTTGAAAAACGACGGACTAACGTGCGAAAATGTTTCCCCCTTTCGAAGCACGTCAGCAAACCGGGACATTCCCTTGACGAACTAACAACAACGATACTGGAATCTGGTTTTCGATCCCACCACGAAAGAGAGGTGCGCGAATCATTCCTTATCTATAAATTCAGGGCCATATCATCTGGTATTAATGAAAGCGCTGGAAAGCTGACATTCCTGACCACGTAATAGATAAGCCATTGTCACATATGTCTGCTAATTAACCGCATTTTTGTATTTCTTGTGCTTGTTTAAGACCTGTTCGTACCGGCTTTTTGGGCGCGCCTTGTTATGTCAATTTTCACCACTGTCACCGTTTTTATTTTTTATATTTTATATTTTACTTTTTATTTTATATCCTCTGTTGGTTTACCCTTGTTACCGTTAGCACACTTCATTTGTTATACACGCTCACTGTCCATATTCACCGCTGTTGCTGCTTTTCTATTTGTTATTGTTATTTTACACCGGTTTATGTTAGCCTTTTTTAGACGTGTCCCGTTATCATATTTTTATATACTTCATTTGTTGTACACCTTCACCGTCCATTTTCACCGCTGTTGCTTTTTGTTATTTTACACCTATTTCTGTTAGTCGTTTTAGACGCGTCCCGGCGCACATTGCTTATTGCACAATTTCGACGCAGTGACCATGTACTTTCAGCGCTATTTTTATTGAATTGCTTCATTACGTGAGTTCTCGCGTCTACAAGTAAGCCTGTTCCTGCGCATAGCCCGCATTTTGTTATTTTGTTGTTGCAGGCTGTCTTGCTCGCCTTTTTTTTTTTTTTTTTCATGCAGTCATGACCATATCGCACAAGTGCCTATGTTTATTGCTATCTACAGTATATATGCCATATCTATGACGATAATAGTCAAGCACGTGTTGGGGGCCCCCGTCGTACTCATGTATATAAGGTGCGTTTTTGCCTGTGCCCTGTATTCCCTGACGAAGGCAGGCCTTCCTGCCGAAACGTTGGATGAAATAAACATTTTCGCACGTTAGTCCGTCGTTTTTCAACGCATATATATATATATATATATATATATATATATATATATATATATATATATATATATATATATCCCTCTGTCATAGAATCGGTATAACACGAAAGTGAAACGTGTTTTCAGAGAGGTAGTTGAGCGTTT
>JALIZH010015432.1:0-16532 GCA_030522465.1 Rhipicephalus appendiculatus | reverse complement strand
TGCGAAAAATAACGGTCACATTCAAAGGTTCTCGCGTTAACACATCTATTACCAGATAGAAAAAAAGAAAAGAAGTGCATATTGGCTGACCACATGGCATTTTACTTCACGCCCGTCATTCCGCTTGTCTGTCTGAGCATTTACCCATTTACGAATGCTTTTCCCCGGGAATGGGCCAAGAGTAGACCAAGCCAAATGTGCACTTACGCGAATTCGGCAATCTAAGTTCTCTCTTAATTGTCAAGACAGCAGTAGTCCAGCAGCCACAAAGTTGAGGAAAAAGGCCAAAGCAAGATTCACCTTAATAGCACGAAAGCCAGGAGACAGTGGCCTGTATAGTGGTTCCAGGATTCTGTGCACTATCATTACCAAGAGACAGAGAGAGACTCTTTATTAGAAGAACAGAGATTTTTCCAGGCGTCTATATAGCGCTGACATGCTACTCTGTATAGGGATGCGAAATGGGATTAAAAGATTCCCTATCATTATCGAGTTTTTTTTACAGCGAAAGCTGTTATGAGATACAACAAAAGTGCCATAGTTGTCCGCCGCCGCCGCCGGTGTCCGTAACTGCTATCGCAAGAAATAAGAATAAAAAAACGAAATAAGAAAAACTATCCAAGATAGAACGGGGTTCCAACCTGGGTCCTCTCAGTGCCAGCCCAGTATTCTACCACTGAGCCATGCCGGTGCTCGAAACTCTTGCGCGCAATAACCCTATACAAGCGTTATGTCTGGAAGGAACCGCGCTAACATACGCAGTATAACGTGGTAGAAGAGTAAAATAAACAACCAGGCGTCACAGAATGCGAATTGGGGAACCAGGTGTCACACAATATAAATAGGATTAGGAGTGGGTCATTGAATGCTTACAACCCATTACAAAGCTCTCAGCCATAATTCTTCATCGTCATCAGCCACCAAATCAATTAATGGAGAAGTGGGTACCTTGCAAGCTTACTTGTATTAATATCCCCAAGAGAGTTTGCGACTGGTTCTAGAAATGGCGCGCTTCCAGCTTTCGCTGTGACTGTGCTGCGCTTTCCGCGCAGGGCTGGCATTTTTTTTTTCATCCGCATGGTGTAACGCAGCCATATTTTTGACAGATGCCTTTTCGTGCATGCGGTGTGAGTACTGTGAGACATATGTATTAATGAGCACCAGAATTATGGGATGCCTTACCCCCGAAGTTATCAGCGCATAGAGACAGCTGTCATAAGTACGCGAGTATGGATGGCCTTGGGCGCACATCTGTCTGTCGACGTTCAGATATCTTCGTTGCGAACGCACACTTTTGTCAAAGGGACAGCCTTTCACGTTCTTGCAGGTGTCCAAGTAAGTGACAACCCGGATGTCAAGAATAATATGCCAGCTTCACACATTGATAGCTTCATCGAATTTTGCAAATGTTTGACTGAGCCAAACTGAGCCAATGATCTTGAGATTTAACAGGGTGTTTGACTTAGTACCACGTATTGAGGACAGTGAGGTATTTATGGGCGTGACAGTTCATTGACACAAAGGGTAACCTTAGAAGCATGCCACTAAACAAAATTTTAAAAGCTAGACCCTCAAAACCAGCTGTCTCAAGAGCATCGAAAATGGCATCAGGTATTACACCATTATATTCATTCTATAAAACCATACACAGTAACGTATTTGCCAGGTTTTCATGCATTTTGCCCCCCTGCGGCAACAGGAGTAGTGAACGGAGTGAGAAACCAATTCGCTTCTTTCCATGCGCCGGTAACTAAGTTTTGGGAATGTTGTTCACGTAGGGAAATAAAACTCAGCACAATAACACCGGCGCCCTTCTGGAACATCATAATTTTGGTGGAAATGCCGGATAGCATTCACCTAATAAACAAAACGTTCTGGTCAGCAGAAACGTGAGCCCCAAACAAATGTTTACATCTGAACGCTACGCCAGCTAGAGAATTTGGAAACCTCACAATTCGCAGGTCAGGAAAACGAGTGATGAGCTTGTAACTTCGTAACTGCCACGGAATGGTACAAAGCACCTCCGCATCATTTTAGGACAAAAAAAATACAGAGAACTTGAAGTTAGAAGCAAGAGAAGAAAAAAAACCAAACAACAGACTACAAATAATCACAAGCTATTGAAGTTCGAGGAAGAAAAATTCAACTTGGCTTTTGCAACACGTACAAAAATTTTCTGGGGTTTCGATGCGTACAATAAAGTATCGGAAAATGGCCAGTTATTGTACTCCTAAAAGCAATGAGGAATAAACTACCAATAATTATCTAAAGTCAATTTGCATTGACTTTAGGACGAGCCCAACCACGTCCAGACGCACAGTTCTTATACATGAGCATCTATCGAGGAATTATTCTAGCTATTCATCAACGGTTGCACACCAAAAGCCGAAAGACAGCGGTGCTTCACTAGAGACGAGTGCCCTACAAGGAAAGCACGGCACCTCAGCACCAGGGGCTATACTTTTTCGCAGGTGCCAGAAAACACACACGACGCAGTATTCACAAGTTTTGACGTTCCCACACAAATACGAAGCCAACTTTGAGAATAAAAGTCTTAGCGCAATAAAGCAACTTTCTACCATAAACAAGGGAGGCGATTGTCCATTTTAGACATACTAATAGGATAGATGCTCAAAGAGGTAGATGCAAATGACAAAGTTTGTGACTTTAACTGTCGAAAAACAGCTAGCTTGTCAAGTTGGCAGATGTTTAGAGGAAAAATGTACGACAGTGGACAATTACAGAACCCGGAGTTTGTACTCATCCTTCACGGTCCGTTGTCGTGAAAGTTTGAACTTTATTCTATAGCTATTTGAAACGGTAAAGATACCTTTCTCTACAGGTGTTTCTGATGATGTATCTCAGCGTCATGGCACCATTTGTGGGTTTGTGTTTCTTGGCCGCCATGTTTCCGTTCGTCCATTCCAAGGTAACTATACCGACGGTACAAGTATTCAACTCAAGTACATACGTTCTTTTGTGTAACGATAAGAAGAAAATTGTTATATTGAAATAAAGCAATTACAAAAGCTGCTGTCGGCTTTAAGGCTGTCCGCTTCTTTTGTCTCAAGCATGTCTGCACGGCGTACTTTCAGAATGAATGCATTGTGACGTAGCACAGAGCAACGTACCAAAAATTGTTTGTTTTATCCATAAGTGCATTTATCGTTCTTTTTTTTTTTATTGTGAGTATCACTAGCCTACGGGAGCATGTTTAGGTGGGGATTTTTATTTATTATTTTTTCTTTTTGGCCTCTGTATGTTGAGTGAAATGTGTGAACACAAAGACAATGCATGGTTTGCTTGCGGTGATAACAGCTACAACTTTTTCGTGAATTGAGGTCACTCTTATACCTACATATTCAAAGTTAGTTATGAATTTCGAGAGTGATGGTATATTTCATTACTATTTGAATGTTTGCAGCCTTCTTATGTACACTTCACATTTCCTGGAATCATATCTTCCACCATATTATTATACCTGTAGCTAACCTCCATGACAAAGTTTGTGACTTTCCTTTACTCCTCCTTAAACGATTAAATAAAAAAATAGGAGCGTTTTCCAGAAATATTCCTGAATAAAATTTTACAGCGAGTCAACAACTTCAGAGATGCCAACAAAATATGCCTGACTGTGCATGCTAATACTATGTAAAAATTTTCCATTTTTTTCATTGATGCACATTGATTCAATATCTGACATTAGATATAATTGTAATATAAAAAATTGTTTCGTAGGTATTATGTCAATAATTTATATATATATATATATATCATACGAAACTTGCATGAGTTGTCGCATAAAATTCGTCATTTGATCCAGCTGCCTCATGTTTAGCCTACAAAGCATGCGTACTTCACGAATGACCCGAAGCTCAGTCTTTGCAATGTCGAAGCACAATGCGTTCTATACTCACTCTTGTCAATACACATCACGTCGTCCCTTTTTTCAGGGCGCTGGTGTCGCAACACTTGTTATGGTGGTCTACCAGCTGTGCCACATGGCGCAATTGATCAGATGCGGTAGGAGGCCACCGAGAATGCCGGTGTCCGTGGACTACTGTCCTGCAAACACAAGTGTCATCGCTACTGCACTCAACACCACCCTTACGGATTCATTCACGCAGTATGAATTCTTAATTATTGAGTTCATATGTTCCGCAACTGAGTTCATATGTTCCGTAACATATGTTCCGCAACTAATTATTGGGTTCATATATTCCGCAATTTCCTCTTTACGGGAAAAGCGAAGTGTCTGCGTAATCATATCAGACTGAAGATTAACGATGCGTCTTTTTCTTTTGTCTTTTGTTTCTCTTTTTTTCTAGATGCAATGAAGCATTCCTCCTGTTTCGTCTTTCTCACTTGTGGGGAAGCTTCATTGCTGTCTTTGCCACCATTATATTAGCGGTATTGATTAGCGCTCTCACAGGTAAGCCGTTGTGTTTTTGTTATTGTCCCTATTATCAATCACGCATGCACATAGTATTTCTTAGGCAAGATGTATTATTGCTGTGTGTTGTGCCTTTAGAACATTTAGAATTCACATTCAGGTAAGAATAATGGTTATCTCGTCGTTCGTGCCAGGGGGTAGAAGCAGCAAGCTTAGCTTCCAGAGACTAGAATGTTCTAGATTCTGAATTCCTCTTCACTTTCAATTGACCGTGTTTGAGCGCTACTCTAACAGCAGTTTCTTAACGTCCTAAGATGTTATAAACTTCCCTGAAGGTACTCGCACAAAGTTTTAAGCTGTGGGTTTGCATATGTTGACAGTTTTACTATACACCTCCTCACCTCACACACAAAAAAATGTACAAACGGAAGCTACGTACGCTTATATGTGTACAATACTTGTGCAGGCAAAAATATGACGAGATTTCCGAGACCACAAAGTTTCGCCTGCAGTGGGCACACTTCACAGTTGGCTCGTACTTACCACTGATCGTGTTTACCGTGGCGCATCAACCGTAATTAAAGGTCCCAGCTACAGGAAAAGGCTAAATGCAAGGTCATTTCTATCGGTAGGGAAGGCGCGGGTATGAGCTCCTTTTTAGCCCGAGGGAGGGATAGGCATGTCGATACTGTGAAACCAACTACTAATTTAACGTCTAGCCGCAAGCGTGCCTAAATGGACAGTATCGCTTGCGTTTAGTGCAAACTTTCTCATTGATAATACGAGCGGAAATCGCTCTCATTTCCAGGAGAAATGAGGAGTGGTAAACGGCAGCCTGAACTATGCAGCGATGCCCTCGTACGACTATGGAGGAAACTAAAGAGATCGCATTGTCCACAGGTAACCATGGCGATGGGCGTCCACGGGAGACATCAAACGCAACTATTGTGACATCTTTTTACAGAAGGACCCGGCAACGTATCCATTGAAAAAGGAGCAGCCGACCACCACGGAAGTGCATGCCCAGCTTCTACTTTCAGGAGAATGTGCCACTTGAAAACACGACAAACAAAATGTAACTTCTCAGGGGACCAAATTTAGGTTTGCAGACGATGTATCTGCCACTCTGTAGCCACCAGGACAACTATTCTCCCGCCCCCCCACTCCCTTTTTTTTTTTATTGTTCTTTCAACATGTTATACGAAAACTTCGAAAAAACATTTTCGGTCCCATAGTCTGGCTGACTAATGTTGGGACCAATGATTAGACATACCACATAAATCAACAAACTGCACCAAGAGTGATAAACGGTACAGGTATCAATGCATATAATAATCGGTTACTTAAAGGTACGCTGATACACATCTAGTGAATTCATTAGCCTTAAAGGGGCCCTGCAACACTTTTTGAGCATGCTCAGAAAACGCTGCCGATCGGTAGTCCAGGCTCTCGAGAACACGCGAGCCAAATATTATAGCGCAGCACGCGGCATGCAATTCACAATAAATTCTCAAAGTCAGCCAGAAATTGCTTTCTCTTCTCTCGACAAATGACGTTGCGTACCCAAAAATCACTCGTCACCGACGAGAGATTTTTTTGTATCAGCCATTGGCTGATTTGAGCATGGCGCGCTCGGTAATTACAGAGGCCGCCGCGAGAGGCCGCGACTTCTCCACGCGCGCGCGCGCGATTGCAATGAAAATTCGCGTATTCGAACAAAAAAAGAAAGAGAAAAAGCGCTCAAGGTCACGAGGCGCGCGTGACGTATTTTCTTTCCCCGTGCCATCCCTCCCTGCTTAGCTTCCAGCGCTTTCGACGGGACGAGAGAAGAGAGAATGCAATTGCAGCGTGCGAGAAATCTTTGTAACTCCACTCGTACTGGACGGATTCCAAAAATTTTTGCGGCAATGAATTCGTGAGGCAATAAGCTCCTTTAGTGAATCCATTCCATGGCTACTTGGAAAAGTGTTGCAGGGCCCCTTTAACACTTTTCTGTGGATGTGTAGTGTTTATACGTGTAGGGTAGGAGTCACCTGAGCAGCATGGCACATCAACTGGCTCTATAACCTACTTCACTTGAGAGACCTATTCATTTCATCGGATCGTCGCGTTCTCCACCGGACGCAGAAATGAAGCCTTCGACTTGAAACACGCGCCTTAATCCTACCTGTGCGTCTGCTTTCTACTGCATCATCTGGCGCAGGCGCGAGAACTATCTATTCGGAGACTTCGGGCTGGAGTGGGCCTTGAACTATCTATTACCTGGTTTGGAGATAACCTAAAGGTGGCAGTAGAACGTTTCTTTCGTGTTTGACCCCTGTGGCAACGTCTCATGCTTCCTTTGTATGTGCCCTAGAACATTGACGTTCACATCGGAAAATCGATCGTCCACCCATCCAGAAACTATGTTAGAGAAATGAGTCCTATTCGCCTTTAAATTTTGGCAGTTTCTCTTTAAGGGCATTCCGGTGAGCATGGGAGAAAGGTTTGGCGTTGGGCTCGAGCCCACGGCCCAATTTCACTTCTTCCGCTCGCTAAAATGTGCTTTCTGGTATCTCCGTCGGTTGTGCGACGCTTGTGGGTTCTGTGCCGCAGCCTCGTAAGAAGTGGACAGCTGGAGCTCTCATAGATGACATGCAGGCAACAAGCAAAAGAGAACCCATCCTTTACTAAGGAGCAGCCCGATGATCTTACTACCTAGGATGGAGAGAGGGGGGGAGGGGGGAGCCACTTAGGCGTTTTGTTTTGACTATTTTACTATTTTAGCGCACTGTTGAACGAGGCAGATAACAGAGGAGCGACACGGACCCAGCGCTCACTTCTGCCGTCCACTGCAGGAACTGTGGGTGCAAGCCCGGTACCCGAAATGCAGTGTAATAGGAAGAATCCCGGCGCAAACGACGCGGGAGATCATCGAAGCATCGGAGATCGCAAGGTTGGGGGAGGCGTGTGTTAACAGGCCATCTATAGAATTAATAAGGAAAGAAACTGACTTTCTTAACAAAACGCCACAGTGACCCGACGGCAATGGCATACCTTCAGACCTCATCATCTGGCAGACTGACATGTTATCTAAAATCCATTGTCATCTATCTCGAAACCAAAATGTACACATGTTTGAAAAATCGATTTAGTTTTAATTGTCGTTCCTTAGAAATGCGCCTGCGTGCGCTGCTTTTCAGCCTATTCATCGGTGTGACGCCTACTGAAATAAATCATATGTTGGGAGTTAGCGCTCTGTCCGTGCCATTCTATCATCTGTCTTGTTTAACAGAGCGCTAAAATAGTGATATGGATTACCAACACGCCCAAGCCTAAGCTCTGTCAAGTTTTGGCTATGTTTGCTCTCGGGGACAAGGGGGGTAGGGGGTTGAACTAAGGTGGCGGGGGGGCATCCACCCCTCCCCCCATGACCCCATTGGCTCCACCCCCTGCCTTTGGCACCGAGTCCCCGCAGGCAACTGCTGTTCGTTTATGGCCAGCGCTGACCCTATCTCGCGCCAGCCGCGTGCCATAGGGCCGGCCGATGTTGACGCTCCTGCGTGGCGCATACCCCAACAAACTCTACTGCACGGCTCCTATAACTGCCAGACGTATCGCAGTGATGTGGGCATGAGAAGTATCGCCAACGGCACTGCAGGCGTTGCACGATCACGATGAACAAGATATCACCAAGAGGAACGCGCTAGTGCTAGGGCTGTGCGAATAGTGAAATTTAAAACCGAAAAGAATAGCGATCATACCGAATCGAATACTATTCAAATAGTTTTCTAATAGTAAGGTAATCATTTTAAATACAGGTATGGAATTCTACAACTCCTTATTTCAAACAAATAATCACAAACGTTTGCACACAATACCATTACCGTTACAGTTAACTGGCAACTGAGCTAACCTCGTATACGGTAGCGACTGGGGCCTTCGAGACATTTCAAACTGTAGGAAGGATACAGCGTTACTTCAGCATTCGAGATGGTACTTTAAATTCTTTATTTAAGAGCTCTGTCACTCGGTAAAGAAAAGTCATCTTGGGCCTACAACCTTTCTCCAACGCAACGCGGTGCCGCCCTACTTGCGCCATTCCAGGCAAAAACACAGTGATGTTTCTGAAGCCCTACCTCATTGTCCCTGCTCGGGTCAGAATTACAAGGTTTTAACACTGAGACCTAAAAATTAAATATCTCCCTCAGCGGCGGTGGCTACGTTTGTGTACGCAACTTTTTTATTCTAGTTGTGTGAACTTGTCGCCAAAGGGGAACAAGATATATTGTTCATTAGATGGATTAAACGTTCTGCATAGTCGATATGTCTTGACTTAACCTCAGTCTGCTCTGTACGACCGTAGCCTATCATTTAGGTGAAGGTGGTACGATGTTCAACGGGTGGTTCGACGTGCCGCCTTCCAGACCCAACGTCAAAAGTATTACTTTTCTTTTCTCGAAATGAATGCAACCAAGAACTAATGGCGCACACATTCGGATCCTATGATTTAATTCTTTTTATGTCAAAATGAAACATGACTGACTGCAGAATGATGAAGTATTTAATTACATGATAATTACAAATAATTGCAGAAACTCACACAAAACAACACATTAGGCTACATCATTTTCTTTCTTGGAATGTAATATTGATTGCCTTGGAATTATTTTGTGTGAATTTGACACATTTGTAGACAGTGCATTATAATTCTCGCCTGAAAGGGTTATTGTTTCGTGTCCGCCTCGGTGGATCAGTGGATAGGGTGCTCAGCTGCTGACCCGAAGGTCGCGGGATCAATCCCGGCCCCGGCGGTCACATTTCGATGGCGGCGAAATGGTTGAGGCCCGTGTACTGTGCGATGTCAATGCATGTTAAAGAACACCAGAGGGTCAAAATTTCCGGAGCCCTCCACTACGGCGTCCCTCATAATCATATCGTGGTTTTGGCACGTAAAACCCCACATATTATTATTATTATTATATTGTTTAGTGAATGAACGTCATGAATCTCACGATAATGTGATAGTGGATTGAGGATACATTTGCTTCGGCGACAGGAGTTTAAAGCTAAAATTTTTCATCCGGGGATGAGTAAAACTTCGACAGTCCCGTAGAAGCTTCAACTGCATGCATCTTGGTATAATTCACTACTTAAAAAAAAGAAAAATAATCCTTCACTCTGCCAACGTGTTGTTCTTCCGGGGCGTTCTCGTCGATGGTGATTATTAGAAAAGTATTCGAAAAATATTCGATATGTGGGATACGCACTATTCGATTCGAGTGACGAATCAAATACAACGCTACTCGATTCGTTATTCGAAATTTTCGAATATTCGCACACCCTATAGTGAGCGCCAATCATTGCACCTGTGAAACACTAAATACCTTTAGCTTAGCATTTCCTCGAGGTTCCGCGGAAGAGGCTGCATATATATGCATAACAGTTCAGAAGGAAGGGGAGTGCGCTTGTAGTGAGGCGTGCATGACTCTCGTGCCAGCACCAGTGCAGGGAAGGACGCCACCCCATCTGGCTCCGCTAACGAGAAGATTGAGCTAAAGCCGTGTCTGAGTGCAGCAGAGCTTATGGTTTGCGTGCTTCGCTTATGTCGATAGAGCAAGCACTCTGTTTATCTGCACTGCTGCAGAGCCTCCAACTCATTACATAAGAGATGGATATATAGAGCCCGACCACAGCGGCAGTCACGTTGATGGCAAGGAGGTCCTTACTGTATGTACATGACTCCCGTTGGGAGCTACATACAACAACTCTGGCTTGCACTTTTAACGCACGTATAATTTTGATCGCAATAAATGTTTCATTTTAGAGCACAACTCTTAGCCACCCGTCGTTTAGTTGAGCGGCGTCACCGTTGGCGTCTACGTAATCGAGAGAGATGAAAAAAAATAAATGAGAAAAAAGACATCCGAGATCGAATGGCATTTGAACCCCGGCCGTTCGCGTGGGCACTCGAGTATTCTACCACAGAGCCACGTCGGTGCTTCAAACTCATTTTTAAGGAGACCCTATGCAGGCTTCACATCAGCCAAAGAATCGCGTTAACCTGTGTAATAGCGTGGCGGAAGAGTAAAATAACAACCAGGCGTCACACAATAATAATTGCGAAACTAGCATGTAGTTTAAAGCTTCTCACCCACTGCAAAGTTCTCAGCCATAATTCTTATGGTCATCAGCCACATTTAGCATCAACAACAGATGTGTAGCGGGTACCTCGCTTATGCTCAGAAAGACTAATAATGGCGTAGTGGGTGCTTCCCTACATCACGAAAATTCTAATTTATCGCGTAGAGCTGGGCTCAGCAACCTGCAGCGCGCGGTACAGTATTATAACGCGCCCAGCACAACGTCAGAAGCCCCCCCTCCACACCCTTGTGACTTCCTATCTGAAGGACGACATGGTAATTTTGACCTCAAATGGGGTTAGGCAGGAACAAAGAAAAATCCCTTCCTGTTGGCATTGCAACCTATGTTTGTAAATGGCAACCTCGTGACGCGCGTGCTAAGAATAAACATGATTTCTGTTCCAGCGTGTTATATTATTGTCAAGTGGCGGATTTTTCCCTTTTTACCTGTGAAGACAGCCCCCCCTCCCCCCACCCAACATTTTTCCTATTGGCCGTGTGGACCCCGCCGTGTCTGCTTCATGCAACAAGATCAGACCTGGATAATAGCTTCACACCAGAGGAGCTCCAATATGCGTTGTCTTCAGTGAAACGGAGAAGTACACCAGGACCAGATGGTGTTACATACGCCGCACTTGCCAATTTATGTGAGAAAGGAAAATTGCACCTGTTGGACATTTACAACAAAAGTTGGCAAGAAGAAAAGGTCCCAGCAAGTTGGAAAGTATCAAAGGTAGTGCCGTTGCTAAAGCCAGGCAAGAGTCCTATGAAGTTAGATTCGTTTCGGCCGGTTAGTTTGACAAGCTGTGTTTCGAAAGTAATGGAGAAAATGATCAATGAACGAATTTTATGGTGGCAAGACACGAACAAACTGCTACCAGAAAGTATAGCCGGCTTCAGAAGAGGTAGATGCACAATGGACTGCGTTTTGGACTTGGTCACAGATGTGGAAGACCAACGTGCGCAAGGAAACATCACTATTGCTATATTCCTTGATGTTCAACGAGCGTATGACACAGTAAGCCACATTCATGTACTAGAGGGCCTGGCGTTGCAGGGATTTAAAGGAAAGATTCTGCGTTGGATCGCTGACTTCCTGAAGCATCGACAAATTTTTGTGGTTACACAGGAGGGCCCAACGTCAGAACATGTCGTCAACCAAGGAGTGCCACAAGGCAGCGTACTAAGCCCGACGCTCTTTAATGCAGTCATGGCGCAGCTACCATATAATCTTCCACCTAACGTCAGATGTTCAGTATATGCAGATGATATAAGTATATGGACGTCTGGTCCGTCGTCTTGGCATGTCCAACAAACCTTACAAGAAGGCTTGGACTATGTAGACCGATTTCTTACAAGAAGAGGTATGGCTCTGAGTCTGGCAAAAACAGCCATACTACCATTTACGTTAAAAAGACCTGGGGATTTTCAGATTATTTTGCAAAACCAGCCTATTCAAATGGTAACAACTCATCGATTCTTAGGTGTGATTTTAGACCGGAGACTAACATGGTCGCATCATGTTCAGTTCCTTGAACAAAAAGTGAATCAAGCCATTCGAATCCTCCGTCATCTCAGCGGGGCTAAATGGGGCGGTACTACAGAATCGCTGTTGGCTCTACATGTTGCGTGGATACGCCCCATGGTGAGTTACTCTTTGCCTCTGCTGCACGGACTTCCAGCCTCCACCGAAAGAAGACTTCACTTGCTATTGGCAAGGAGCCTGCGGGTATGTCTGGGGTTGCCACGGTCGACTTCTAGCGATTTGGTGTATGCAGAAGCTCGACAACCACCTTTGGCAGTACTCCGAGCAAGAGAAACGTCCAGACATTTATTTAGAATTTTCACGCAACATAACAGTCATCCTTTATCTGGCGAACTAACACACAGGACTGCCACGCGACTACAGGATAGTGTGTCATCATTCCGAGCAATAGTACCGGGATATAAACGATGGACACCGTCAAAACCACCTTGGACGCTGCCGGTTCTGAACGTTATCTGTGCGATAGATGGCATACGCAAGAAAGCCGACATGGCACCTCTAGTGGCGGTACAGATGGTGTGCCATCATTTTCATACTATGCACAGTGAAAAGACGAAGATATATACAGATGGATCCTGCACTGAAGAAGCGTCAGCCTCTGCGATCTTTATACCGGAACTTGAAGAAAAGAGAATGTATAAATTATCACACAAATCTTCATCAACGACATCAGAATTGGTGGCTATTTTTGAAGCAGTCAAGTTTATCTGCGATAATTCTCAGACACGACAGTGGGTAGTATGCACGGATAGCAAACCCGCCCTTCAGATAATGAAACATGCGAGATCACCTTACAAAAATGGCGAAATAGCTCAATGTATTGCAGAAACTGTGGAATATGCCTCAGCGCAGGGTCACAACATCGTATTTCAATGGATACCCAGCCACATTGGAATAAAGGGTAATGAAGAGGCAAACAGGCTCGCCAAGAAAGCCTTGAATGAAGGACGGGAGTATGGAATCCCCATGTCTGGGGCGGATATTCGAAATATAGTAACGCAAGGAGCTCACCACTGTTCCATGGAGAAGTGGTGAGCTAAATCAAAGCAGTCATTACTTTATGAAGTTGACCCACACAGGAAATTCTCAATAGCGGCAGAGCTCCCACGATACATGGAGACGTTATTCCACAGACTACGACTGGAAGTAGCATATACAAACAACTTCCTGCACAAAATACACCGATCCAGCTCACCGGAATGCTACTGTGGCCACGAAGATGAGAATGTTCGTCATATTCTTTTGGAGTGCGTAAAGTACGCAAATGAAAGAGAAAAATTAAGGAAGAGACTAGCAAGTTTGGACAGACGCCCCCCTCACATTAAAGAAATTACTTGGACCATGGTCTGACATGAATCTTCAGAAAAAGGCGAACACCTTCCTGAAAGACTTCTTAGTGGACACCGGTTTGGATAAGCGCTTGTGATATACAGCTGTGTGTTGTTACTTACGGAATGATGTGTCATACTGTGGGCAGAACTAGAAATGTGCACGTGTGGACGCTTTACTGCAGTGTGAACTTTTGAAAGCAAACTCTAGATTATTTTTTTTCTTTGTTATTTTTGTGTAGTTGCGCGTTGTGCATTTTGTGTAACCTTTTATTTTTTTTAGCTGCAGAACTCATAGATATGGAGTAGCCGAGGTAACATGAACCTCAACCTCTCCACAGCAAGACAGATACAACAGAACAGAACAGAACAGTTGCGAAGTGGGCTTGTTGGTAAGTCACGAGGAATTGGTTGCAGCGCGCACTTGACACAAGGACACAAGAAAGAAGACAACACACGCAGCGCTACTAGCAACACCAATGTTTATTTTTTGAGACCCCCACTGCCCTAAGCCAAAACACCAGGGGCGTAGGTAGAAATTTTTTTCGGGGAGGGGGGGGGGGGGGGCACCACCTTCATTTGAAGTGGAGGCCTGGCAGGAGTGGTCGAGTGCCCTTTTGTGCTCTGCATGCCATGACGAAAAAAATTGCGAGGGGGGGGGGGAGAGGGAACGGGCCCGGTGTGCCACCCCCTGGTTACGCCACTGCTGGATACCTTGCATGTGTACTTCAATTAGTGGCCCCAAGAGAGTTTAGAACGGGCTCCGGAAAGGCCGCCCTTCCAGTTTTCACAGGGACTGTGCTGCGCGTTCCGTATAGGCCTGGCATTTTAAAGCGCAGCTCTTAGGCGCCCGTTTCTGAGTTGAGCGGCGTCGCCCTTGGCGTCGGCTTCGGCGCAACCAATAGAGCGAACGAGGGAAAAAGAGAGCGAATATCACGAGCCACCGGCCTTTAACCTCGCTTTCTTCCTCCGCCACGCGCGCTGGCCCCTCGGTCGGAGCTCGTGCGCATGCAGGGCTGGCACGTGCACCGCCGCTGGCTTCGCTTGTCGCAACTGGGCTGTCGGCGTTTAGCTTGGTTCGCGACGCCTGCAATGCACAGAGTGGTGTGCGTAGCACTCGAGCGCTGGCAGCTTCTGTGGCAATATGTAACGAGTGTTAGACTGCTAAGACTGCGGAAAGCCACAACTTGAAACACAGTTGACGTTGCCCCAAGAGGAAGCTGCGCTCAGAATTCGCATTAGGCAGCATCGTAATCGTCGTCGAATTTTTTATTTCGACATGGGCTTGCAATTCGTGAATTAGTGTAGTTCATCTCTGATGATATGTTCTCTCTTTGGCAACCTTTCTATAAAGTGGTGCTGTGACTCTTGTTAACCTGGGGTAAAATGTTTTCTACCAGGAATTACTAACTTGTTTTTTCTCGAAATAAAAATGCTTAATTTTTCTCCTCCCGCGTATTCACGAAATGTCGAATAGACTATCTAAGTGGTCTCAGAAAGTCTATGGCTTGGTAGCGTTGGACATTGTAAACACATATATTCGTCAGTGTTGCCAATAAATATCAGTTATATTTTGTATGGCGATGCATTCAGCCCCTGACTCAATTTTTTTTTTTTTGTACTGCTGAGGATATTTCAGATGGTTGGCAGTTTCTTTTCAGAGTTGAGTGTTAGTTAACACAGATTACGAACAAGCCCCACAGTGCTTTTTTATCCTTAATACTGTTTACCATTCTGTAATTTTGATCGTCATCTAAAATGGCTTTTTGTGCGCGTACGGGGACGACAAATTTACTTTCTATGCTCTATACAATTTTCTATACGCTTATATGGCTGCGTTGCAAAAGAAACAAAAATTATCTTAACCATTCTTCATGTACAGACGGGTCCATTGTTAAAGGGAACATTTGCGTGCAGGGCACGTCCGGATTTCGCTCTCTTGCAAATGCATAGTGGCTTAGATTTGCATATGACTGTTGGAGGTTGACAGATATTACTCTATTGGACACACTACTGCCGTGCACGAACAATGTTGCTGAATCGACTTGCAGTTGCGGCGCCAGCAATATGAAATGTGCTCATTCCTGTGTTCCCTTTAACAGTGGACCGTACTGTACATGTAATGTCAGCAAGCTTCCTCTTTTAACAGCGAAGCTATTTAGCAAATGGTTCCTTGTCCACTCTGTACCAAAAAACTGTTATCATAAACGGGTATGCGCCACAGAAATTGGGTAAATCCCACTATACACAACTTCCACTAAAAAGGAAGAAGGCAACAGTTAGACCAACAAAAGGCTGTGAAGCGATGGCTACTAGCCAAAGACCCCGAGTACGTACAATGAGAGAATACTAGAGAACGAGAAAGATAACGGCGGCTGCGAGAAGACCCCGAAGCGATGGAAGGCCCACGCCGACGAAGACGTGCCTGTGTCGTGTCTGTGATCATCTGTGTTTTAAGTCTAACCACTCTGCGCCGAGAATCATCCTAGAAACAACCTAGCATTACCTAGATAAAGCCCAGCAAAGACCTAGAAGCAACGTAGAAACAACCTTCATCACCTTGCTAAAGCCTAGAAACCTAGAAGCAACCAAATTAGTACTCACAATCGTCTAGCTATGCTGTTTCATGGCTTGCGCGGCTTAGCGCAAGGTTTGCAAATTTTTTAGTTTTCCTTCTTCAAATATGGTACACCGCATATCATTTTACTGATCATTAAGAGCTCTTTTCTCAAGTACTGTCATTCAAAGATCGTAAAAAGAATGCATGATGTTACGTTGAAATTGCAACATGGTATTAGTATTTCTTAATCGTAAATGGGATATTCCAAATTGTCACAACCATTATTTTCTAGCTTGATTTGTTCTTCACCTTTCGTGCATGCAAAGGTATGTAAAAAAAGCTCCTGGATCCCATCGGAAGGTTGGTGACTTCTGTGCTTCGAAGACGCATCGCGGGCAAGAAGGATCTCTACCTCGTCTCTTCTCTACCTCGCCTTCTTCTCTGCCTTCACTGGCTGGCTGCGTTTATTTCTACTATTTTCTACAGCGGGCTTCTCTCAATACACACTGATTACTACACACATTGGCACATCTGCGAAAGTTACACACGGAAGTGATACGCGGAGCCTTTCTACGCCAAATAA
>JALIZH010015431.1:0-199497 GCA_030522465.1 Rhipicephalus appendiculatus | reverse complement strand
CATGCATCACACACACAGACGCGTGCACACTCAGTCACACGCGCGCGCGCAAGCGTGCCCACACACACACACACAAACACACACGCGCACACACACACACACACAGAGACACGCGCGCGCGCACACACACACTACCGCAAGGAAGGTCAAAGTGCAACGCCCTTGGGCTCCTGTCTTAAATTGCATCTACCTCTATTTGCATCTACCTCACTGTCAACGTTGCTTTTTCGCTCACAACTAAAGATGCCGACGGTGACACCGACGTAGACAACGAAATTTCTGCGAAACGAGCACTTTAATCGCGTTAAAAAGCGTCGCGCGTTCCACTCAGAACTTAGTCGGCTGGGAGTCTGCGTACACAGCTTGAGGAGTAAGTATTACTATTACGCAATGGGGGGTGTAAACGCCGCGGGAGGGATGCCTAGAGGAGAGAGGGGGGGAGCGTAGGAGAGAGATGCGGAGCGGACGCGCATGCGCAATGGGTGTGTAAACGCCGCGGGCGGGAGGGATACCTAGAGGAGAGAGAGGGGGGAGCGTAGGAGAGGAGGTGCATGGGGAGGGTTTGCGCATGCGCAGCAAGGGTGGTCAGGACGCACACCACCACTACCACCACCGGAAGGACGGACGGACACCGGACGGACGTGAGCATGAGACATTAAAGGCTTTCATATTGTTTAAAGCGAAACAGACAGGACCAGGAAGAAGACACACCGAGCGCTTACTCGCAACTGGCACGTTTATTGGAAGAAACATAAAAAGAAAACATTAAAAGAGGCGGGGTAGATTGACGGGGAAGATTTTGGAGGCGGGGTAGATTGACGCACTTTGGCTTGTATTTTGTTTTTTGTCGTCATACCTTGTTGCTGTTTATGTGGTGTTAAGGTGCTTAAACTGTTTACCGATTGTGGGGTTCTGGTTTTGTTTTTATTGCATTTTCTTGCCTTTGCGCATGTGGCAAGATTCCCACGTGGCGGCGATTGCGCAGTTCGTTTTGGTCACCTCTTTTTATGTTTTCTTTTTATGTTTCTTCCAATAAACATGCCAGTTGCGAGTAAGCGCTCGGTGTGTCTTCTTCCTGGTCCTGTCTGTTGCGCTTTAAAGAATATGGAACCATGCCAACTAGCCCAGCTGTCGACTATTCTACATTAAAGGATTTCGCCTTAAAAACGGAACCCATGTTGTCCAGTTGACGCTTTATACTTGCAAGATGCGCAGAGCTGGTGCCTCGATCTCCCGAACTGCCGAGCCAATAAAGTCGCTGATAAGGCAGCGTGGTATTGCAGCCTCGCTATTACAAATGTGACAATTTCCTGGTGCGAACTGTGAGCAGTTGTCCCAGAGAGCCGCCACAATTTCAGCTCTGGATTTACGTGCTTGTAGCAGAGCTTGACTGAAGAACGGCGAGTGGTTTTTTGGTTTGATGGTCATGATGGACCCGTGCTTGTCATCCGAACCCAAGCAGATTCACCGACTTCGTTCTTCCGGAAGGCGATTGCATAGTCGTGGGCAATACGAGCAGGGACACTTAAAAGGTGGTAGAAAGGTTAAGGACACCACCCACGTAGACGAAAAAAGAAGGGGACAGGATAGAGCGTAACTGCGCACATGTCTGCATAACCATTTTTCAAATAAATTCACTTGCAAGTGACGCTCTATCCTGTCTCATTCTTTTTTCGTCGACCTGGGTTCCGTCCTTAACCTTTAATCAGAATGAACCAACTAGCCTAACAACACGTCTTAGTAAACTTAAACGGTCACAGCGTCTAAACGCACTTGGCAAGCGGAGAAGTGTTCCTGGCATTAAATGTCGGAGCGGAAAGGCATCTCTGGCAATTCACTGCTACACATTCATGTGAGTACATTACACATAATTGTTTAATAAACACGAATTCTCTGTTGCAGCTCGCATTGCTCATATAGTAGGTTTCAATATGATGCAAATGTAAGAAGCAGCTTCGTGTCAGACAATGTAGGGTCATTCTGTGACGGTACTCTCGCGAGCGGAAAGGTGTGAATGGTACTCGCTATGAAACGAGTTATTCGGCAAGTTCGCATCGTCTCACTAGGTAGCCTCGTTTCGCTTGCAAGTGGACACTTCAGCCATGACGCTAGGAAAGGAATGTGTACCAGTAACATTGGCCGTTTAAAACTATCCTACAATGCCTACTCTAAGTGCAGTTGCGAAGGGCCCACATACGCCATAGGCAGGGCTTTTCGGAGTTAAATTTTCTTGAATTTAAGAGGGTGTATGTCGGAGTCTTTTTCTTTTTTTGGTTGTGGTTCAGCTTTTATCGGAGTTTATTTCTCGTAGATCTCCAATTCTCCGAAATTCTGAGAATGAGATTTAACGTCACTGACGACTCTCCGAAATGTCAGTGACGTTAAAGAACACCAGATGGTCGAAATTTCAGGAGCCCTCCATGACAGCTTCTATCGTGATCTCTGTATTACGTGGCGTCCTACCGCTGACACACGGTAGGGGCGCCTATGAATGGGCGGAGCGTCACCAGTGTTGATCGAATGGGTGACGGTGTCGGTTCGACCTAGCAGGCGATTGTTGAAATCAAATATGTCTTCGTAGGACATCAAAACGCGGCAGAGGGTGTCAGCGTAAGAAGGTGAGGAGGTATCATTTTGGCAAACTTGTCGTTGGATGGTATCGTCGGAGCCGAAGGATGAACAAACTCAGATGGTTGTTCATAGCTCAGAGCACAGACTCCGGAGTCTTCCAAAGGGGACAACACAGCGATAGAATAGATACACACTCAGGAAGAGCTTGTAGGCACGAGCCAAAGTTCAGGAGAGCAAGCCACGCGCGATTGTTGGCGACAAACCTAAATGTTATTATTTTTTAGACACAAGATCCCAATAAAGAGTTCCGTCTCTTTCTTTTGACTGCCGCCTACTTCATCGTCGCTACCACGTGGCAAAATCAAGGTGTCGTCTCTCGCGTCCCCTACAACGATCGTGATCCAGCCACCGAGAGAGCCGCCGACTTTCCATGGATCGCCAAGCGAGGACCCCGAGACCTGGCTGGAGGCGTATGAACGAGTCGCGGCTTTCAACAACTGGGACTCTGACGAAAAACTGCGCCGCGCCTATTTCTACGTAGAAGACGCCGCGAGGACGTGGTTCGAGAACCATGAATCCACGTTACAAACCTGGGATCTCTTTCGGACGACGTTCCTAAGCACGTTTACCAACGTGGTCCGCAAGGAACGAGCCGCAGCTATGTTGGAGACCCGTGTGCAGCTGCCCAATGAAAGCATCGCTATCTACACGGAGATGAATCGACTGTTCCGGCACGCCGACCCCGCCATGGCTGAGGAGAAGAAGCTCCGGTTCCTGATGCGAGGTGTCAAGCAAGAGCTGTTTGCAGGACTTGTCCGCAACCCACCCAAGACTGTCGACGAATTCCTCACCGAGGCAACGACGATAGAAAAGGCCCTTGAAATGCGTACGACGCAGTACAACCGCCGGATTCCCTTAACGACCTACGGAGAGAGTCACGCGCTGCAATCCGACGACCTGCGCGAGACCATCAGGGCTATAGTTAGGGAAGAGCTGCGTAAGCTGTTGCCATCCTCCCAACCTCAAGTGGATTCTCTCGCTGACGTCGTGCGCCAGGAGATCCAGCAATCCCTGGGCGTTCCTCAGCTAGTAGAGCAGCAACCGCAGGCTATGAGCTACGCTGCGGCAGCGCGTCGTAACGCTCCACCACCGCGCCCACGTGAAGGCTTCGCACCACCGCAGTTCCGCCGCCAGACGGCGCCGCCACCACCACCGACGCCATACCGTCTACCCGCCGGCCAGCGCAACGCTCCGAGAAAGACCGACGTTTGGCGCGCCCCTGACCACCGCCCACTGTGCTATCACTGCGGAGAAGCTGGCCACACCTACCGCCGCTGCCAGTACCGTCAGATGGGACTGCGTGGTTTCGCCATCGACGCGCCGCGTCCACAGCGGGGTCAAAGACCACGCGACATCGCCGACTACCTCGCAGGAGCTCAGTGGACACCCCGACGACCATCCCGCTCGCCATCGCCCGGCCGCTACATGTCACCGCACCGCCGGCAGTACGCTGGCCCAAACCGGGGCCGATCTCCTAGCCCTTACTCGGAAAACTAAGGGCAGCAACCGATGGAGGTGCGGTTGCTGTACGACGAACTACCGAAGATCCTCCGCCGCCGCCGACGACGATGCCGCAACGAAATCTAAAGAACCCGTCGCAAGACAATCGAGGCCCTGGCGTGGAAACTTCGCAGCCCGAAGAAGACATCACTACGCAACGTGGAACCGGCGGAACAAACCGACGCAGCCGTGACCCGACGCCGCGACCTAACCGCAACGCGAGACGACGAACTAGCGACCTCGACGTTCTCATCGACGGTCACAACGTCACCGCTCTCGTCGACACTGGTGCCGACTATTCCGTCGTCAGTGGGCCATTCGCCGCCCAGCTGAAGAAAGTAAAGACCGCTTGGAGTGGACCCGAGATCCGGACAGCTGGAGGTCACCTGATAACGCCAATTGGAGTCTGTACAGCAAGAGTCACCATCAATAATCGGATTTACCCTGCGAGCTTTCTAATCCTGCAACAGTGCTCCAGGGATGTGATACTTGGGATGGACTTTCTCAGTCAACATGGCGCCGTGATCGACCTGAGGTCTGAATCAATAACCCTAACCTCAGAAAACGCACTGCCACCCCACACGACGCCAGCGACCCATGCTTTAAATCTGATAGAAGAGCAGGTCACCGTTCCGCCTTTATCCAGCGTCATCATTTCCGTCGGCACCGAAGAACCCGCAGATGAAACTGTTTATTAGGCCGAACTTGTGGCCGGTAAACGGAAAGTCAGTTTACACCAATACTCGCTGGCACTGATAGCGGCGAACAGACTCGAGCGTCGGCAGTCGATTAACTGAACATCGTTGGAGCGCGCCGGCTTTTATGCATCACGCGTCGAACATTCTAGCCTTATCACTGGTCATCGCGCAAGCTCTGGAATAATCTCGAGTGGTCGCGTCTTGCGCGCAATCTTAACAAAACGATCTACAATAATCGCGAAGGTTCTAGAACAATAAGGCGCGGTTTGAGCTCAGCTTTGCTGACGGTCTTTGTGGGCGAAAACAGAATACAACAAAAGCGAAAATAAGAATAGCGCGTGGCAATGTACTACTAGTACTACTGGCCGCGCCTTGCCGCCGACGTCGCTCGCTACGTAAGGACGTGCAGAGACTGTCAGCGACGGAAGACACCACCAACAAGACCAGCAGGCTTCCTTCAGCCAATCGAGCCTCCTCGGCGACCGTTCCAGCAGATCGGGATGGACCTCCTGGGGCCGTTCCCAACGTCGACTTGCGGAAACAAATGGATCGTCGTAGCCACCGACTACCTCACCCGCTACGCCGAAACAAAAGCCCTGCCGAAAGGCAGTGCCGCCGAGGTAGCCAAGTTCTTCGTTGAGAACATCGTCCTTCGACACGGCGCCCCAGAGGTTCTCATCACCGACAGAGGCACGGCGTTTACGGCTGACCTAACCCAGGCGATCTTGGGATACAGCCACACAACTCACCGCCGGACCACCGCGTACCACCCACAGACGAACGGCCTGACCGAGCGTCTAAATAAGACCATCGCCGACATGCTGGCCATGTACGTCGACGTCGAACACAAGACGTGGGACGCCATCCTTCCGTACGTGACCTTCGCATACAACACGGCCGTGCAGGAGACGACACAGATGGCGCCATACAAGTTGGTCTACGGACGGAGCCCGGCAACGACGCTCGACGCCATGCTGCCCAACGTCGCCGACGAAGAGAACCTTGACGTCACCGTCTACCTTCAGCGCGCTGAAGAAGCCCGACAACTCGCCCGTCTGCGCATCAAGAATCAGCAGACGACCGACAGCCGCCGTTACAATCTTCGACGACGCTTCGTGGAATACCAGGCCGGCGACCGCGTTTGGGTGTGGACACCGATACGCCGACGTGGACTTAGTGAAAAACTTCTTCGGCGATACTTCGGGCCCTACAAGGTGCTTCGACGTCTCGGTGCTCTGGACTACGAGGTCGTCCCCGACGGCATAACGAACTCTCAACGGCGCCGTGCGCGACCTGAAGTCGTCCATGTCGTGCGCCTCAAGCCGTATTACGCGCGTTAGCAAACCTGAGGACTGCACTTATTGCTTAATTATTGTACTTTCTTTCTTTATTGTTGTGATTTATTGTTGCATGCATTTTCCCCCGTGTTCTGTTTTAAGCATCGGGACGATGCCTTTTCAGAGGGGGGGCATTGCCACGCGCTATTCTTATTTTCGCTTTTGTTGTATTCGGTTTTCGCCCACAAAGACCGTCAGCAAAGCTGAGCTCAAACCGCGCCTTATTGTTCTAGAACCTTCGCGATTATTGTAGATCGTTTTGTTAAGATTGCGCGCAAGACGCGACCACTCGAGATTATTCCAGAGCTTGCGCGATGACCAGTGATAAGGCTAGAATGTTCGACGCGTGATGCATAAAAGCCGGCGCGCTCCAACGATGTTCAGTTAATCGACTGCCGACGCTCGAGTCTGTTCGCCGCTATCAGTGCCAGCGAGTATTGGTGTAAACTGACTTTCCGTTTACCGGCCACAAGTTCGGCCTAATAAACAGTTTCATCTTGGACACGTCGCCTATCTGCCTTCGTCGACGTCACAACCACGTGACTTTCGGAACTGAATCGAAAACGGATCGAATAGTGATTATACCCAATTGAATACGAATAAAAATCGAATATCATTCGAATAGTTTTCGAATAATGAGACTCAAGGGCTCGTTTGCTTTTGTTAAACACAGTATTAATGAGAACTAACAGACAAAGATGCCAAGGAAAGTATAGGGGAAGCTATTAGAAGTAATTGTAATGTAAATGTGAAGAAAGTAAACGAGCAAACGAGCCCTTAAGAAACGAAGAAAGCAAACGAGCCCTTAAGTTTACAATTCTTTCCTTCATTCATAACGAGGGTCTCGTTCTGGCAGACTTGATGCCTTCAGGTGGTATGCGAGGGAATATTAGTTAGCTGCCCGCTCGTAATAAGTTCACGTACTACGTGACGCCTACAGGCAAAAAAGAGTGTTCCACATTCGCCGTAATGGCAACAGGCGGCGCTGACTGACGCTCCCACGTTTAAGTACACATATATACCCTATAAAGTGGACGGAGGGATGACCGCCACCGTAGCTCAGTGGTAGAGCATCGGACGCGTTATTCGAAGGTCGCAGGTTCGGTCCCTGCCGGTGGCAAGTTATCTTTTCGTCCACTTTCCTTTCTTCACATTTACATTACAATTACTTCTAATAGCTTCCCCTATAGTTTCCTTGGCATCTTTGTCTGTTAGTTTTCATTAATACTGTGTTTAACAAAAGCAAACGAGCCCTTAAGTTTACAATTCTTTCCTTCATATATATATATATATATATATATATATATATATATATATTATGACGTCTTGGTTGGCACAACGTTTCTTAGACGCAAGGCCTCGGAAGCGAACGGAAAGGACGCGCACACACCCGGATGATGATGATGATGACACGGTGACTATGAGGACAGAGAGACAAATGCCCACACTAATTCCCCCCACGTGGAAGCGGACATCCTGGCCGCCGCAAGTCAAAGTGACGAGGATCGTCGCGTGAAGGGCTTTCATGCGAGAAACGTGCACAATCTCGGTGCTGCGGCAACGGCGGTCTGTTGAGACGACAAGTGGGGTCACCCGATAATTAACAGGGGAAGTTTGTTCCAAAACTATGTACGGCCCGATGAAGCGTGGCTGAAACTTGTCACAGAGACCAGGGGTGCGAATAGGTGTCAAAAGCAGCACCTCGTCACCAGGTAGGAAAGATACAACGCGATGGGATGCGTCATAAAAAAATGTCGTCGAAAGACGATAGTCTTGTGCCGGTCGTATTACTGTGTTTTGCCTTGCCTGAGACAGCCTAAAAAACACTAGGGTTTTTAGAATTGCGTACCTATGTATTTTCTAATAACGAACACACGTCCTGACACTTACATATAAATGTTGTGCCTCAGGAATGCGTAGTATTTGCTTTTTGATCGAATATGTTCACAAATATGAACGCGAACACCAGTTCAAGATGGCTGGGCGTTCAGAAAGAAGTTAAACTTTGGCCGAGAAGCTTAATCGGGTTACCGACAGACAAACAGACAGGACAGACATACAGACCAAAATTTTTGCGTTTAAGTATCCCAAGAAAGACTATCGTCTTTAATAATCTTCCGCTCTTCTTGTCTAGCTTCTGTGTTGATGCGAGCATGATGGCGAGACTGGGCCAGTCGGGAAATGTATTCTTCGCTGGAAGACTGAGATGAGTTAACATTGCTGTTAAAGAAGGAAACGCCGAGAGAGGTCGTAGGGGGACGTCCGTAAACGAGGTAGAACGGCGAGTAGCCGGTTGTGCGCAGAACCGCCGTGTTGTAGGCGAAGGTGAGGAATGGTAGAAGGGTATCCCAGTTTTTGTGGTCTCGCTGGACGTAGACGGCTATCATGTCAGCAAGAGTACGATGAAATCACTCGGTGAGACCGTTGGTTAGAGGATGGTAGCTTGAAGCGGTCTTGAGTAGTTCCAGAAGCGCGCAGTACTTCATTTAGCATTTGTGACAGAAACACCCTTCCACGGTCACTAAGCAGTACGCGAGGAGCCCCATGACGCAGAATAATGGCGTGAAGAACGAAGTCGGCAACTTCCGCAGCTGAGCCAGTAATCACAGAGGTTGTTTCAGCGTAGCGCATCAGGTGGTCTACGGCGGTCACTATCCATCGTTTGCCAGTAGGTGTGACAGGAAGAGGCCCGTAAAGGTCGACCCTTACACTTCGATTGGCATTGTGGGGCACGGAATTGGCTGCAGAGGTCCGGCAGGTGCAGATGTCGGGAGTTTACGACGCTGGCACGGGAAGCAGAAACCGACGTACCGCGCTACGCTAGTAGAAAGGCCAGGTCAGTAGAAGCGAAATCGGATGCGGTCAAGAGTTTTTTGAAAGCCAAGATGGCCAGCAGTCAAGTGATCGTGGAAGGCTTCAAGCACATCAAGTCGACGAGACCATGGTAGCACAGGAACCCGGCGTTGACCGTCAGGATGGTAAATGTGGCGGTAGAGAACGCCATTTTCCAGCTTATATTGCAGGAGTTGACGACCAAGTCGTGCGTTAGGTGGATGGGAAGCTCCCGAAAGGCGGTCCATAACACGCCTGCAGTATGGATCGGACAGCTGGCGGGAGCTAAATGTTGGCTCGTCGTCTGAAAACAGTTGGCCTATTGAGGCGAGCGTAGGAACTTAGGTAGAAGTAACGGCCGAACTCTCGCCCATGCTGAGCTGGGTAGTAGGAAGTGGGCAGCGAGAAAGAGCGTCGGCGTCTTGATGTTTTCTACCAGACTTGTAAATTATGTCAAAGTCATACTCCTGCAGGCGTAGAATCCACCGACCCAAGCGTCCGGACAAGTTCTTTAGAGAGGAAAGCCAGCATAAGGCGTGGTGGTCCGTAACGATTGTGAAGTGACGGCCGTGGAGATAGGGACGGAACTTCTGCACCGACCAAACCACAGCCAAACACTCCTGCTCACAGTGGCGTAGCCAGGGGGTGGCACACCGGGCACGTGCCCCCCCCCCCCCCCCCCGAAATTTTTTTTCGCCATGACATACAGAGCGAAAAATGACCATTTCAAGGAGGTGCCCCACCCGAAATCAAGGTTGTGCCCCCCCCGAAAAAAAATTTCTGGCTACGCCCCTGCCTGCTCAGTCATGGTGTAGTTCTTCTCGGCTGCGGTGAGCACGCGACTGGCGTATGCAACAACTCTCTTTTGCGGAGAGTTGTCGCGTTGCAGGTGAACGGCTCCTATACCACGGCCGCTAGCGTCTGTATGTAGGATAGTCGGTGCGGCTTCGTCAAAATGGCAGAGTACAGGTTCGGACGTGAGGGCGCCTTTTAACAGGTCGAATGCCGTTTGACATTCTTCAGACCACAGAAAGGGGACGTCGGAAGAAAGTAGCTGGTGTAGTGGAGCAGCTATTGAGGCGACGTTCTGGATAAACCGACGAAAATAGGAGGCGAGGCCAAGAAAACTCCGCAACTCCTTCGGTCTTTCGGGGCGCGGAAGGCGAAGGTCCACAGCAATCATGTCAGGGTCTGGCCGAATTCCATCTTTGCTAACGACGTGTCCCAATACCTTGATAGATTTGCTGGCGAAACAGCATTTCTTGGTGTTCAGTTGG
This sequence comes from Rhipicephalus appendiculatus, assembly GCA_030522465.1. Lineage (NCBI taxonomy): Eukaryota > Metazoa > Arthropoda > Arachnida > Ixodida > Ixodidae > Rhipicephalus > Rhipicephalus appendiculatus. The sequence goes on along the minus strand of JALIZH010015431.1, from coordinate 189,222 downwards.
AGACCAGCGCCGGCAAGGCACGTCAAAACTTCATCCAAGCGTTGTAGGTGCTGAGAAAACGTTGACAAAAAAAAATTGTCGTCCAGGTAGCAAAGGCAAGTTTTCCATTTCAGGCCTCGCAGCACGGTGTCAATCATGCGCTCAACAGTCAAGGGTGCGTTGCACAGCCCGAAAGGCATCACGTTGAGATCGTATAGCCCTTCGGGGGTTGCGAACGCTGTTTTCTCTTTATCGTCTTCATGCATGGGGATTTGCCAGTACCCTGAACGCAAGTCGAGGCTCGAAAAGTATTGCGCGCCTTGTAGGGAATCAAGGGCTTCGTCAATGCGTGGCATGGGGCACACGTCCTTGCGAGTGATCTTATTGAGCGCCCGGTAGTGCACGCAAAACGCACAGAGCCATCCTTTTTACGGACCAAAACAACAGGAGAGGACCAAGGGCTAGATGAGGGGCGGATTACCTCCCGTTTGAGCATGTCGGCAACGTTTTCTTCTATAATTTTTCTCTCAGCTAGAGATACGCGATAGGGCCGGCGGTGTACAATAGTTGTCCCATCAGTCTGAATTCGATGCGCTGTAGTGGTAGTGCGGCCCATCGCAGACGAGCAAACATCATAAGAACTTGCGTGTTTCTGAAACAATGCAAACAGCTGCTGCGTTCTGTGAAGCTGTTAAGTCGTTGCTGATGGCGGTGGTAAAGGCGGAGGAAGAAGCATGCTCACCGAAGGAAGGACCTTTTGATGCGACGGCTTGAAGTGGCATGACGAATGCAGGCTCGTGGTCGGCAACGCGGGCCACCGTAGTGCTCTTTGGCAGTAGAATCTTGTCCGATGTAGAATTTACGGCGGTGACGAATGCAGATCCACTGCGAAAACGAACGACACCGGACGGAAGAACTATGCCTTTAAGAGCGCAAAGAGGTGACGGGGTGACCAATACGTCGCCGTGGTAGATGTCGCTGGACGTGATGGTGACAATTTGCTCTTGTAGTGGTGGCAGTTCGGTGTCTTCCGCAGCGATCAGACCAAGTGGCTTCTGGGTGTCGTCGTCGAGCATGTAGTCGGTGTCAGTGAGGTGGACGACGCGTTGTCCACAACAAATAGATGCGGAAGCAGATGACAGAAAATCCGACCCTAAAATTAGTTGGTGAGAGCAGCGGGACAGGACAGCAAACTGGATCTGATGGCGGATGCCGTCGATAAAAACACGGGCAGTACAAAACGCCGATGGACGAATGGTGTTTCCCTGGGCAGCAACTAACGTCAGTCCATCGTAAGGCGTCACCACTTTCTTCAGACGTTGGCACAAATCAGCACGTATAACAGAAAATGTCGCACTCGTGTCCACCAAAGCATCTACATGAACTCCTTCCACAACTGCAAAAACCATGTTGCATGGGCCTGATGGAGGAATTTCAGTCCTTATTTGGAATGTAGTTTTTACTCAAAAAACTGCATCACTTAATTTTCCGAATCAGTGACGAATGAGGCGGGCCGAAGTGGAGAGGAGGAGCGGCGAATGGGCGAAAGTGAGCGGCGTCTGGAGGATCGGCTGTTCCGTGGTGCTTCCGATAGAGGCGAAGATGGAGACCGGTGCGGAGGCGACGAATAACGCTGACCTTGATAAGAGGCCCTGGTGGACAAATCCCGTTCACGCATGTCGTAACCACGACGCTCGTCTTGCTGGCGCTTTCGGCAGAAACGAGATATGTGGCCGTGATAGCCGCAGTAATAGCAGACAGGGCGCGACGAATGCCAGGGTTGCGAGTAGAAGGCGCTCGGAGCACCTGAAGATAGGGCGGTCAGGTGGGCCGATGATGGGTCATGCGGCATCGAACGGAAGGTGGCTGGGGCGCGGCAGCAACCGGCGCGTATGACGGTAGCGGTAACATCACGTTTACGTCGCTGGGAAGCGCGGCAGCAACTTGATCGTAGCTTGGTATGGGCCTAGAAGCAGCTGGCTGTACGTGCGCAGGGCCGGTCAGGGATGTGAGTTCCTCCCTGATGATGTCACGCAAGACCGCTCCAGAAGACTGTGTAGAACACGGTGAAGGAGGTGTGAAGCCCATCGAGTGGAGCTCTTCGCGTAAGATATCCCATATGAGGTCACGGATATGTCTTTCAGACGTATAGTGGTGTTCACCAATGTCTGGTTGGAGACGAACCGAGTCCAGTGCATCGAGGCGCTGACATGTCGTCACGACGTCAGCTATGGTAGCCGGGTTCTGTGCAGCGAGGGCATTAAAGGCAACAGCTCCTATACCTTTCAAAATGTGGCGTACTTTGTCCGATTCTGGCATCGACGAATTGACACGCCGGCATAGCACGAGAACATCCTCAATGTACGATGTGTACGACTCGCCGGGATGTTGTTGGCGAGTATCGAGGGTCCTCTTCGCGACTGCGGACCGAATGGCCGGTGCGCCAAAAACATGTCGGAGCTGCTCCTGGAAGGTTGCCCAGTCGGGTAAGTCAATGACGTGGCTTAAATACCATTTCTTCGCGACGCCGGTCAGATAGAAAGGGACGTAACGCAGTTTGGCGGCCTCGTCCCACCGATTAGCGGCACTCACGCGGTCGTAGTCATCGAGGCAGTCCTCGACGTCTTCTCCACGAAGACCAGCAAAGAGCGGGGGCTCACGCTGGTGTCCGGGAATAAAACAGGAGGCGCAGCTTGCGGCGGCACAGTGAAGATGGCATCAGCGCCGGCAGGCTCGTTCTGCGACATGCTGCCGAACAGTGGGCGCAAGCGGCGGCCTGAACGAAGCTCCAGGGGGTAAAACGGGCTGGGCGAGGACCCAGGACCGAAAATCCACCACCACGTATGACGTCTTGGTTGGAACGACGTTTATTAGACGCAAGGCCTCGGAAGCGAACGGGCAGAGCGCGCACACACCCGATGATGATGATGTTGATGATTGTGATAATGCACATGTGAGGAAGAAGTACATAACAAATGCCCACAATACATATATATATATATATATATATATATATATATATATATATATATATATATATATATATATATATTCGCCGCCTTTCAGACAAAGAATTGCTAGTTTTTAGAGGTGTCTTACAGGAAACTTGCTTGCTGCGTTGGTTGGTTTAGTTTTCCACAGGCTGGGTTACTTTTGACCGACTCGAAATACCTGTTTTGATAACTGAGGTACCCTCGTATATGGCAGTGACTACAGTAGTCAAATGTCGCCCGTATTTAAATAAAACTGACATAAAAAACTAAACAATTTTGAACCGAACTACCCAAATACAGCTAAAGATATCATGAAACAGATAAACGTGTCACAACATGGACCTCGGCGCCGAAAGCATGCAGACATTAGTGTTGAATGCTCTATGTGCAAGAGCAATTTACGAAAACACAACTCTTGCTTCTATTGTTATTCATAAAGCTGAATGCAGTCGTATTCCCCAAGTTCGGATAGAAGATGAATACGGGAAACGGTTAATGCTATGCCGCTGCTGCATGTTAAAATCTGAGCAAGAGTGGAGTTTTTAGGTAAAACGCCTTACTCTGTTAATAAAAATAGCGTCGGCAGTCCCATAGGAGCTTGGGCTGCATGCACATTGGTAATTTAGTGATCAAAAGAAGAAAAATGGCCTGTAATATCAAAGGAAGGGAGTCAGACTCCAGCCGTGACGATGAATGAAACAAGAACTGCAATTATTGACTATGTTACTTGGTTTATATGGCAATGAATAAATGCGCCCCCTGGGGGATGCAAGAACAAAAGCGAAACCAAAACTGAATACAACATACTCCCCCCTTATTTTTGGTGGTTAGTTGTTAGTACGTATTAGTAACAAAAACCCAAGTATGTACACTACTTATTTACATAGTACAGAATATACACAATTTCAGACCGTAAACTAAAAGTTGGTCTGATAGCCTTGAAGCCAGGCTGGTGGCCGGCACCTTCGGGTCGGCCGCTCTGAATTTTGTACTGCTGAGGTTGGCTGCTGCAGTACCCCAGAAGATGGCGACTGCGTCCCAGAAGGCGGCTGCAGCACAGGAGACTGCACTACGCGAGAGGACAGCGGCTGCGGCACGGCAGGTTGCATTACGCCAGGAGACGGCGGCTGCGGCACGGCAGGTTGCAGTACGCCAGGAGACGGCGGCTGCGGCACGGCAGGTTGCAGTACGCCAGCAGGTGGCGGCTCCGATACGGCAGGTTTCAGGCCGGCAGGCTGTGGCACCGGAACTGGAAACTGCGGCACAGGTAGCTGCGGCTCGTGGTAATCACCCCCCCTCTGGAACCCTGGAAAGTTTGGAGGCATTCCACGTACGGCCGTCTTCAAGCCTGTAAGAAGCAGGTCCCTTCCTTTCCAACACTTTAGTTGGTGAAGAGAAAGAGCAGTCGCCCTTAAAGCGAACGGATGGTTTCTTGACACGAACAATGTCGCCTGTAGCTATGCCAGGTTCCTTGGCAGCTCTCCACTTGTCCGTGTACAGCTTGCTGCTCCGCTGTTGTCGCCGGACCCTACGACGTAGTCGGGCCAATTCCTTAGCCGGTTCTTTAGCGAATGCTGATGCCCGAGAAGCCAACGACATCCAGCCTGGTTCGAGGCATTCTACCATGCAGTAGAACTACAGGGGCAACCCCAGTGGTTGCCTGTGGAGTAGCCCAGAAAACAGCATGGTAGTCCGTGACTGCTTGTCGGAGGGGTCGTCCTTCGAGGAGTGGAACTTGAATAAAGTTTTTGAACGTCCGGTTGAACCGCTCTATTTGTCCATTCGCCTGGGGGTAGTACACTGATGAATGCGAAAGACGGATGGCCCTGTCTTGCAGAAAGGTAGTGAATTCACGGGAAGTGAACTGAGGCCCATTGTCGCAAACAATTTTCTCAGGGTAGCCTTCGCGGGCAAAACACTTGTTAAAAAGTCTTTTACTGTGCTCGTGGATACCTCACGGCAAAAATATACCTCTGGCCACTTGGAGTGGTAATCAACAAGCGTTATAGCAAACCTGCTGTTGTGAGGTGCGCGCTCCAAGGGGCCAACAATATCTAGGGCAAGCTTTTGCCATGGTCGTTCACGCCATTCAACAGGTTGCAGTGGCGCTGGTGATGTCTTGGCAGATTTATCTGCCGCGAGGCAGATGTGGCAGTTTTTCACTGCTGTTTCCACTTCCTTATCCATTCGTGGCCACCAGAACCGCTCACGAAGTCGCGCTTTCGTGCGCGTGATACCAGGATGTGTCTCATGTGCGGTGGAAATGAACTGGGCAGTGAGGGAGGACGGAACCATGAGGCGCTCTGCACGTAGTAGAAGATCATCGACAACAGAAAGTTCCTCTCTAATAAGGTAGAACGGCTTCACCTCTTCTAGTAAGGACTTTTGTGGCGGCCAGGCACTCAGCACAAAGGACTTGACGGTTTCTAGACAACCATCGTCAACGATGGCCTGCCTGAACTTCACCTTTGCCACACAGGCTGGCTCAACGAGCGACAAAATTTCTACCTCCTTTGCAAGCTCTGCTTCTGAGGTAGGTGCTGGCAGCCGAGAAAGTGCATCTGCAACAGTGTTCGTGGACCCCTTGCGGTATTCAACAATGAAGTTATAACAAAGTAGTCGTGCGCTCCAGCGTGCGATTCTAAGCGGGCGTCTTCCACGTCCTTGCGACGACAGCAAAGAGACAAGCGCCTGGTGGTCTGTTCGAATTTTGAAATGGCGACCCCAAAGGTACGTGTGCCATCGCTCACATGCCCAAATACATGCCAGTGCTTCTCGTTCCCTGACTGAATACTTTCTCTCTGCTGGGGACAGTGTACGAGATGCGAAAGCGAACTGTGCGAAGCTCGTTGGCCATCTTGCTGCTGGAGGACTGCTCCCATCCCACAGTCGGAAGCAGCTGTCGATACAATGACTGGGAGTGCCGGATCGAACATTTGAAAGACTGTGCTCGACGAAAGCATTTTTTTCACCCTTCCGAAACTGTTGTCTGCTTCGGCTGACCAGATGAATGGCTCATTTTTGCGAAGTAAGACTCTCATAGGCTCGAACACTTGTGCCAAACGTGGAACAAATTTCGAGTAGTACTCTACAAGACCCAAGAATGAACGGAGGGCAGCAACATCGGTTGGCACGGGAGTGTTTACTATGGAGTCAATCTTCTCAGGAAGTGGCGAGATACCACGTGCAGTGACCTTGTGCCCTAGAAATGCGAGCTCTGGAACGTCAAAGACGCATTTGTTGTTCAGTTTCAAGCCTGAGTCCTTGATCTTCTGCAGGGCTATGTTTTCAGGTTCAGGAGGTGTTCTTCTGCAGTCTTGCCAAAGACGATCACATCATCAATGTAGAACAACACACCAGGGCAACGGTCAAGGATTACTGCCATCATCTTCTTAAATGCCGCTGGGGCAGAAGCTAACCCAAAGCATACTCTCTTGAATCGAAAAAAGTCCATCGTGAGTGATGAAGGCTGTTAGGTCCCTGCTGTCAGGGTGCAAGAGAACCTGACGGTAAGCGGAAGCCAAGTCGAGTTTTGAGAAATGTGTAGCGCCTACCGAGCATGGAGAAGCTCTTCTGTGTGAGGCAACGGGAACCTATCTGGAACAATAGCCTTATTCGGCTCTCGGAGGTCTACGCAGATCCTGATGCTACCATCTTTCTTGTCAACAACGACAATGGGGGACACCCATTCAGAAGCATCGGTGCGCTCGATGATGTCAAGGCTTAGTAACCTTTGAAGCTCATTGGATACTGGCGCACGGAGAGAATATGGCAGATGGCGAAGTTTGGAAGTTAAAGGCTGCACGCCCTGACGCGTCTTGACCCTATGCGTGAACCCCTTAGCAAGGCCCAAGTTGGGACTGAAAAGTGAAGCGAACTCGCTTGCCAAGGCTGACGGAAGGTTTTCTGGACCGGGTTGCGCGTTGGACAGTGCGGAAATGGAACGAGGTACCGTGTCATTGACACATGTCAACGGAGCAACAGACGTAGTCGTATGTAAGCACTAGAGAGGAGAACCCTCAATGCGAAGACTTAAGGCTTTAATGCCGTCAAGGCTGATAAGACAAGTTCCTCGGCGAACAACATGAAAACAGAGTGACGCGGTGCGCCTTTTGAACTGTACATCTGCCGTGAAACAACCTAGCACTCAAATGGGACGTTGGGAATAGTCAAACAATGTGACGTGCGGAGCAGGCTGAAGCGAAATGCTCTGAAAATGCCGACGGAATGCTTGCTCTGACAAAATTGACAGATGACCCTGAATCAACAAGAAGTGTAAGCCTGACGTTCGCAACCAGCACTTCTACGTGAATTCCCTTACGAGCGGAACGTTCCACAGTCAACAGTTGCTCAGTACTGCTACACGACGATACATCGTCATCACATTCAACTTCGCGGACCCTGCCTTGCACTTGAGCTCGTTTGCGGTTGCATACATTTTGAAAGTGGCCCTTGCGACCGCAAAACAAACAACTTTTCCCATGCGCAGGGCACTGCGTATCTGATGCGGAGTGATCCCGCGAGCCGCATCGGAAGCAGTGCGGCGACGCGGAGCGCCTACTGTGTTCTCAGTTCCGTTCAGGGGGGCGGTGCCCCTGCAGCGCACGTGAGCCGCTGGCGCTCTTCGTCAGTTTCTGCTGAAAGTGGGCTGCCGGCTGTGAATTGCTCTTATGCGATGAATGCAATGATTTCTCACGACGACGCTGCATTGAAACTTGGTCGACCGAAGAAGAAAGTTCCTTTAGCACTTCAGCAGCTTGTTCAAATTGGAGCGCAATTCGCACCGAGCTTTCGAACGAAAGTGAGGGGCCCTCAAGCAATAACCGTTCACGTACGCGGTTGGAAGCTATGCCGGCAACAATTTGATCTCGCAGAGCATCATCCTGAGAAACGAACGAACAGTGTGACGCTAGCTCCCGTAGGGCGGCAACAAAGTCATGAACGGACTCGCCTGAGTGTTGACGGCGGTGGTGAAAACGATGACGCTCGACGACAACGTTGCAGGACGTCGAAAAGTGGTGCCGTAATGCCACGAGTGCAGTGTCGGATTCGTCAGAAGTGGCTGCGGAAGACTTATCGCCGTCCTTAACGGCGAGCGCTGCGGCGCTTGGCACTGCTGGTGCTGCGGCGGTCGACCCTGCGGTAAGGTCTGATAAATACGCTGGCCCTCCGGCCCCAAACAATGCGAAAGGATAGCCTTGCGTCGTTCTGGCGTGAACTCGGCGACCCCGGACGCCACCAGGTAGACGTTGAACATCTGATCCCACTGCTCCCATGGTAGTGGCGGCCAGCCGGGCGTCGCAAGGAAGAACGGCGGCGGAGCGAGTCCGGGGAAACTCATGTTGGGGCGGGCGCGGACGGTGCGCAGATGCTTAGGGTACGTTTACAACATCCTCGTCGCCAATGTGATATCTAAGGAAGGGAGTCAGACTCCAGCCGTGACGATGAATGAAACAAGAACTGCATTTATTGACTATGTTACATGGTTTATATGCCAATAGAGTGCCTCGATGCGCGCGCCCCCGCTTAGAGTGTGGCCATTCTTTGAAAGGGTCGACGCCGCCTCGCCTCGCGCGTCCGCCATGTTTTACCCAACGCCGCGCTCTTTTTAAGCGTGCACGCGGCGCCTGCCGCCTTGTCGCCCGTCTGATTCGTCGCGAGTCCCGCAAGATGACTGGATGTTGCGTGCCACAGTGCACGAACCATTCTAGGAATGGATGGAAGATGTTTTCTTTCCCGAGATATCCTAAAAGAATACTTTTATGGACAATGATAATAAAGCGTGACAAGTGGCAGCCGACGAGTGCCTCTCGTCTATTCAGCGTGAGTATTGCAAGCACGTCGAGTACTTTTGGGATGATTTTTAAAACGGCGTGTATATTACTAGCAACGCCATTACAAGTTATGTGTGTGGTTTTGAGTGCGTGTTGGTGCCTCGAACGTTGAGAACTGTTCTCATAAATTTGGCGTTGTTTTCGGGGTGTGCTTGGAAATCGTACTTTCGCTGTCGCGGAAATCTCCTTCTTCTTCTTTTTTTTTTTTTGATGCATGAACGTGTGATTATGAATATTTTCGCGTCTGTATTGAACTGCAACTATTCACTCCGAGTTGTGTTTTCTTGCAGAACAAGAACGACAAATAGAAAAAAAAATTTTTTTTTCGTTATCCGGTGGAACAATTTTCCAGAATTACCTCCCTGAAGGAACGCTTTTTGTGTACCATACACGGTCATTAATTTCACCGCGGAATTTGCGGCGCTGAAAAAAATGGCTGCAGATTCACGAAGTGAATGCTGTTGACGGAGCGAAGCTAGGTCCTAAAGTCCATATTGTCTACGTTGAAGTCGCCGACTAGTGTAAAGGACGGACAGATATGGACAGACGCACGCACAGATGGACGGACGGACGGATCCACGGACGTACGGAGGGATGGACGTACGGACAGATGGACGCACGCATGGACGGGCAGGTGGACGGACGGGGGGACGGACAGATGCACGGATGGACGGATATATGCACGGACGGATGGACAGAGTACGGTCTATTTTTAAATATGCGTGCTATGAACGCTCTTTCTACGGTATATGTAACAGCTGTGTTTCGGTCCGACGGTGACAACGGACATCGTGAGAGCCTAAGGAGCTTCGCTCCTGAAAACTGAAGCATCACAGAGTAGAGTCGTTTCCGCTGCGATCGCTAAACGACATTATGATGCTTACCGCATTTTCGCTGGTATTTTTTCTCGAAATGGGAAATACAGCCGTATTTTAAATAGGCATTCAATAGGAGGTCACGAGGACGAATATATCCGGCAATCGGTCACATAAAACAGCAGCCTCGGAACCTGCGCGCGAATTCTATTCGCTTTAAGATTTAGCTAAACAGCGAGTAACTTAAACCTTAGGGTTCTCACGTCAGCAAATTTATCGCTGCTGATGCATGTTGGGAAATGCTGTGTGTATGCAGTGTAAAAATAAATAAATAAATAAATAAATAAACGAACATATACACCGGCAAAGTATAAAAGTGAATAGTGATGCCTCCAGCTCTCAGTGATCCAAAGCAGCTGTGCACCACTCAGCCGCAGCCAGCGGCCGCGCCGGCGGTGAGGGTCATTACGTCATGCAACACCTTTAGGCGCGAAACATTCGATTACTTGCTGTGATACGTGCCTGCAAACCTATTACTAGCTGCATCCGTGAATGATTATGTGTTTGCGAAGGCAAGTCCAGCCCAAAGTGTCTTTACTCGTGAGCAAAAGGCTGCGAATACGCGCGCTGGTAGTGCGCGCATTGACGATTGGGATCAGTAATAGCGACCGCTGTAGCAGACGACGCGCTTGTCTCCACCCTGAACGGAGCGGAGGCGAACGAGCGCATCGAGGCACCCTATATGCCAATGAATAAATGCGCCCCCTGGGGGGATGCAAGAACAAAAGCGAAACCAAAACTGAATATAACATAGACTTGAGCTGTCTCAAAGTTTCTTTTGTGGTTCTCCCTTCAGTTTCAGTTTGAGTTCATTGCTTTACAAAAGTAGTACAAGATCAATAAATGTACAGGCGAGGGTCCCAAAGTAAAAACTGTAGTAGTACCCTCGGTTAATTATACAAGCATTGAGGGTAATAACTAACACAGTAAGTGAACGGCATTATTGGCAAAATCAAAACATATTAGATAAAACGTTAACATTCAGATCAGTAGAACATCAAAAAGCGCAACAAGAAGAACCACAAGGTACAAGTAAAAAAAAAACAACTACAAAAAGGTTGATTTGACAACAGCCATGACATGGGTACACTTAGTGCAGGTAGTGATGCCTAAGGTCATTTTTAAAAAGTGCAAGGGAAACACGAGATTTGATAGCTGTAGGCAAGTCATTCTAAAGGGAAATTGCCGTTAACACTGCTGTTTTTTTTTAACGCGATAGTGTTAAAGAGCTCGTTTCGCAGAAATTCCGGCGTCGGCGTCGTTGGTTGTGAGCGAAAAATCACCTCTTGTCCGTGACCAAAAAAATGGAGAAAGATGCAAATAGAATAAACAAAAATTTCCGGGTCCGAGTGAGGATCGAACCCAGGCCGTCTGCGTGGCAAGCAGGTGTTCTACCACAAAGCCACGCCTCTGCTTGGAGATAGCATGAAAATTACTTCCTCTGCTTGGAAATGCAGTGAAAATAACCTTCATGCTTCGCAAACGCAAGCGTCCTTTATATAGGCGTGGCAATATAACATGTAATATCTTAGTAATATTGCGTAGTACAAGCGTACATTGCCATCGGGCATCAGAACATGGGACAATCATAACTATTTCGTAGTTTAAAGCCGGCCACCCATTACAAGAGGCACACACCTTACTGCACTAAGTGGTTGAAGTACGCACTCGGGACGGGATATCGCTATCGCGTTCAACTCTTAAAGGCGAAGCTGAAGGGTCCCCAACTTTTTTTTGCCATAATTACTACGAACAATGGGTAACAAAAAGTTATTATTAGCTGCAAATCTCGTCACGTTTTCATTTTTCAATAGATCATGTGACATGATGGGAATCGTGAGGTTGTTATGAAGCAGCTTGTGGAATAAGACGACTATGTTCAATTGGAACAAATAAGTAACAGGCAAGATATTGTAAGGGTGGAATAACACGGATGCATTGGATTATATGGAACTAGCAGTGATGATGCGTACTGACTGATTTTGGATATGTTGAACTGATGACAAATCACACGCGTACGTGTTTCCAAGGCGTTGGACTGGGGCTAGTTGGTACATTGCCACAAAGGATACAAACCAGCGGAAAACACAGGACACACGAAAAGAAGTCGACGGGGCTGGCTGGCACTTGCAAGTGAACAGAAAAACGCGCTTGAAAGGCTTATTTAAAGCCACCGGCAATCACTTTGTGCATGTGTGAGCAACCATGCTTCGCCTAAAACGAAAAAAAAAAAAGGAAAAACTTAGCTACCAATAATCGCGTTCATGAAGATCATCTCTTTGTCATATAGATGCACTTACGTGTCACTGACACTGTCGTTACCCCCGTTTCTTTATGTAAAAAGCCTCTAAAATTTCTCTTTCGTTCTTTGTCCCGCCCCTGCCCAGAACGCTGTGCTTTCAAAAGCAGTAGTGCACCCGCGCTGCCTGCAGTGGCTCAGCAGATGAGCACAGGCACTCATGGGAAGGGGAGGCCTTGTGTTCCCTGAGGCGATCGTTAATACAACGGCCAGTTTGGCCGATGTATGCTTTGAAGCACGAGCCCTGTGGTTAATGAGGTCCCTGTGGTACACTCTGGTTAATGCATTTACTTGCCGAGAATGTGTGCGCTACGTGTACTGTATATTGTCAGTGAAGTAAATAGTTTTTTTAAGAATGTTAGCGCAGGGCCGGTTATGCCGTAACACTCAAGTTTATTAAACAATACTTGATGGTTAATCGTCTCAAAAGCTTTAGTGAAGTCTAAGAAAACAGATCCTACCAAATTTTCTGAACCGATGCATTTTTTAATGTAGTCAGTTCGAGACAGCACAGCAAGATTACTGGAACTTCCAGGGCGGAAACCAAATTGGTCATTCTTTAACAAATGGAACTTTTTTTAGGTAGTTATTAAGAGGTTTAACAAATAATTTGTCAATAAGTTTACTAAGGTAGGAAATAATATCAATTGGACGATAATTAGTAACTTTTGTCACCTTTTTTAAAAACAGGAACAATCTTGGCGTTTTTCATGAAAGAAGGGAATAATCCGTGTTTAAACATCAGGTTTATAATATTACACAGCGTGTCTGAGATGAAACGTGCAACTAGTTTTAAGTGTCTCGCAGAGATGCTATCTAAACCAGGCCCGGTATTTTTAAGATTATGTATCGTAGAAAACACTTCATTCGGTGGAACAGGTAACAAAAAAATTGACGGCAGATCCACGAGGTGAATGATGATGAGATTGGGCGAAGCTCCTGGAAGTAATCATCGGTTAAACCGTGAAATTTCTTCCGTTAATTAGCCCGATAAAATTGACGTGAAACGATTGATTAAATGTTTTATCAAACTTTTATTGCTGGTTTCCGTTGTCCTTTCATTATGACCGCTTTGTGATCGGTGAAATGTAAGCTAAGTGGTTCTTGCATACGAGCACACACCGACGGCAACGAGCATCGTCAACTACAAACCTGTATCGCGATATGATTTTGATTATAAAACCATTGCTTTAGAAAACACCTGGCGTCTTTCGTTAAGTAGCTGGCGTCTTTTCGTTTTGCTTTAGAAACATCTGGCGTCTTTTCGTTTTGCTTTAAGAAAACATCTGGCGTCTTTCGTTGGTTTATTTCATCAATCAACGGCGTTTTGAACAAAATTTTTATTGTTTAATCACGCACAGGAGAAATCTCACCAGGCACTACCTTGGAGGTAAACAATGGCTGCTACTGGGAATTAGAGACAGCAGAAGTCGGCTTTTAACACTTCTACTTCTACTAACGTTTCCTACTGGAACATGCCAATGGCTGCTAATGGGGAATGAGAGACAGAAGAATTCGGCTTTTAGTTAACGCGCACGCTGTGAATTTTTTATTGTTCAACAACGCACAGGAGAAATCTCCCACCGGCACCACCTTGGAGGTCAAAGCGTAAGACTGGTTACGCACTACGACTACGACGAGGGACGAACGGGTGCCGCTTTAAGGAGCTTCGCCCCTAAAAAGAATGACTGTGGCGTGCGGCGTAAAGTGCTACGAAACTGCGCGTGTCGGTTGTTACTAGAATAAACGGAAGGAAAGTATTCCGAGAAAGCATTCGCGATTTCATTCGGCTCCGACAGATTTAGACCACTGTAATTTATTTTGGTTGGGGGGGTCATCATCAGACGACCTATTAAGAAAATAGTTTAGTAGCTGCCACTGGTTTTTCGGATTGTTCTTATTCTGTACAGGTAGGTAGGTAGGTAAAACTTTATTTGGTCCATGAAAGAATCATGTGAGGGGTGTGTGTGGGGGGGAAGTGGAAGCAGGAAGACGATGGGCCCTCGGGCCGCTTTAGATGGCCGACACTTCTGTGCTTCGGCGACCCCTCTGGCCCAGCCCACAGTCCGGAGCTGTAACTCCGGTTGCGAGCTGCGCAGAGCAGCCTGCCATCGCTCGTGGTGTTCTGACCCTTGCCACGGGGGCTGGGTTTGTTCGGGCAATTCACAAAGACGTGATTGAAGTCGGCTCTGGTGCTACGACACAGGTTGCAGTGAAGAGAGGTTTCGCCATGCGTAATAAGGGAGACAAGGAAAGGAGTCGTGACTGTGTCCGTTTGAAGTCTGCGCCACAAGACCTGGTCACTTCTGGAAAGACATTTATGCGGTGGGGGGATACGTTAAGCGGGAATTTCGATAAAACAGTGTTATATCGTGGTAGCTGAGGAGTCGATCCCTGGCACCGCGAAGCGAAGACAGGTCGCTTTGAGCCCGGTTGACGAGTGCTCGGGCTTGGGTGTGAGCGGCCGTGCGCCCTTTTTTTGCCTGTTTAAGCAACACGTTCAATCATTTACAGTAACATCTATATCGTTTAGCAAGTGCACTGCTAAAGGGCGGACGTTTAGTTTCCTTGTACATGCTCCGTCCTTAAGCTTTTTAGAAGAGCATCCGTCATCCATGGGCACTTATATCTTTTCCTACATATTACAGTAGGTGTGTTAGTCGAGACGGCCATCAAAAATAAAGGTCGGTGCTGATTATCCGAAAATTATTCGAAAATTATTCGAAAAATATTCTGCGTTTCGAATATGTGCTGTTCGATTCCAGTAGCGAATCGAATAGGCAGTTATCCGATTCGTTATTCGAAATTTTCGAATATCCTCACACCCCTACTTCAAGCCCCTCACTCGTTGAGCGATTCGCATGTCCTGACGCCATTGTACGCTTCTGCCCCGCAGCATGTGCGGTTGGGAGATATAGTTTATATAAGAAGCGTTCCCGCTCCACGCCCAAGGCGTCCATTTATTTGCTTTGACACCACGCATCTATATTGGGCATGTGTAGCAGTAATCTGGAAATTACAGAAACAATGTAACGAAGCTTCATGCGCTCTTTAGGAAAGCGAATTGTCACCGATTACAAAAAATATGGCTCACTAGAAAACCTCTGCGCGTGTTTTTATTATATATATGTAATGCTTGAGGTAATTGCGTAGGTCCGCCGGGGTGGTGTAGTGGTTACGATGCTCGGCTGCTGACCCGAAGGTCGGGGGTTCGATCCCGGCCGCGGCGACCGCATTTCGATGTAGGCGAAATGGTATAGAGGCCCGTGTACTGTGCGATGTCAGTGCATGTTAAAGAACACCAGATTGTCGAAATTTCCGGAGCCCTCCAATATGGCGTCTCTCATAATCGTATACCGTGGTTTTGGGACGTAAAACCCCAGATATTATTAATTGATGCGTAGTTTGTTTTTATCCGAATACAAATACATAAGCTCACCAACCGGCCAACATACGAGCGAGCAAAGCAAAGAAAAGAAACATAAACAAATATAACCCGCCAGGCCTGTGTGGAAAGCGCAGCACAGTCACAGCGAAAGCTGAAAGAACGGCATTTCTAGAACCCGTTGCGAACTCTCTTGGGGCTACTAATACAATTACGCTACCTAAATTTGTTGCGATCAATATTCTATATGAAGAATCACGCCTGCCTTCTCCTATCAAAAGATTTCATATTCTAACAGTAGGAACATTTCTCAAAATCTATGCATCCCCACAGAGGAGGTCACAGTATGTTTTCATTAACCAGCAGGCCTCATTTTTTAACCACCAATGGTCTAGATTACATTGCCCCCAAGTCATTTATACACAGAGACTTTAGGACCCATTAAAAGTTCACCTCTGGGAAGTACTTATACTCAGCACTGTTGAAACAATTAGGATTGAATTTGATGATATATACCCTAACAACGCTAAAAATTTACCGTATCAATATCTAAACGGCATTTTGGAAGATCATTTGGCCAATCTGGAAACAACCACTGTCATAGCGACTGATGCTTCTGTTTGTGAAGAGAAGGCAGGTGTGCGAATCGTATCGTTCTCTCTGGATTGGAATTTCTCTATTCGGTTACCGGACTTTACACCTATTTACCAGGCTGAATTGCTGGCAATAGTCCTAGCATTGCGTAAATGGCCCAGTGTCTATCATCGGTGGTCGTTCTAACAGACTGCCTCTTTGTCTGTTCGGCCTTAACCGCACCTAACTTATCGAGTACCTTAGAGACATTTGTTCACTAATTCCCTGACACGTACGGCTCGTTCGATTAGTGTGGGTACCAGGCCATAGAGGTTTAGCTCTTAATGAATGTGCGGATGCACTTGCAGTATCATCCCACGATGGCCCTGTATTGTCTGTATTGCCCACGTCCGCGTATGTCACATTAGCACGATTCGAAAAACTTACTACGGCCAATAACTTCAATAAATCTCCCTTATCATTATCAGAGTTTCCACAACTAAAATTTCCTTGGCAGAGCAGGTGGTGTTCATCTAGAAAGGAGGAAATATTAATTACAAGGCTACGCTGTCGAGTCCCCCCCACTGAACTTTTACCTTTAGAGGTCAGGTCTGGCTCAGTCACCTTTATGCTTTCACTGTAATGAGAGCGAATCTCTGGAGCACTTCTTTTTGACGTGCCGAAGATTTAAAACACAAAGAAAAAGATTACTTGAAGAATCCCCTACGAAGGTTAGCCTTGAATTTGACTCTTCCGGTGATTCTTAATTTGGTGCAAACGCCTTTGGTTTTAGACACAGGAGCGTTTTCAACGCTTGTGTCTAATTATTTACGAGACTCTAAACGAATGGAATGTTAAGGTTAGATCACTTCAGTTGTCCTAATTACAGCTATATATATATATTTTCTTTTTGTTGTCGCTTCTCTATAGGTTTTTTTTCGCTTTTTCTTTTTTTATTCTTGAGAGTTTATAATACTAATCTGTAATGCAATTCATTTTCAACCCTTTCCTCCAGTAATGTGAATTAGTTTCTTAAGCAAGACACCGTCCGATTTCATGGCCTATACCCCGAGGTGGGTTGCGCCAAAACAATAAGGAACCAACCAACTTTTGTAATGGGTTGGAAGCATTCCACGACCCACTCGTTACACAATTCGCATTGTGTGACGGCTGGTTGTTATTTTACTCTTCTACAACGGTATATTACGTATGTTAACGCGGTTACTTCGTGACATAGCGCTTCTACAGGGTATTGTTGCGAAGACGTTTCGCGCACCGGCATGGCTATGTGGTGGAAAACCGGCAATAAAAACAATAAAATGGCTCTGTGGTAGAACAATGGGCTGCCACGGAGGGGTCAGGTTCGAACCCCGTTCCATCCTGGATAATTTTTGGTTTTGTTTTCTTATTTCACGCGATGGCGTTTGCGGACACCGGCTGCGGACAACTACGGCGCCCTTGTTGTGATCTCATAACTAAGAGGCCGGATTTTTAGGCACTAAAAAAGTGCGTTTTAGGCGCCAAAAATAGGCAGGCAAAACACCGTTTTGGGCTTCAAAAATCGTAAATATAGGCACAATAAATGTTTACATAAGTTCAAAATATTTCAAACAAAGCCGTATGCTACATGTACTTACGACAGGAAAGAAGAAAAATTATGATGGCACAGAGGCGCCAACGGTTAAACATAGCCATGCATTGTCCTTTTTCCCGCACGGTTTGTGGAATAGAGTCTCCTTTTATTCTGCATCATGGTGAGTCAAGTGTCCCCTGTGGAATCGACACACTCCTAGATCTCTTTATTTTCGGCATGCGCAGAAGCAGAGAGTTAGTCCGCTAAAAGACCAGAAGGGAAGGATGCCTCATATTGGCCGGGTGTAATCGCGTAGGGTCAGTTGCTCCTCTGTCGGTGAACACCTTTAAAGGGCCCCTCAGCAGGTCTGGGCATATTGAGCTGACATGTGTTTTCCATGGACTGGGCACTCGCGATCACGTCTGCCAAGATTTGCGACGCTACGCGCCGCGGAAGGATGACAAATTTCCAAATGAACGCCGCTGGTCCTTCTCGCAGGCGCACGACCCAAACTGGAGGAGTTGACGTACAACAAGGAATGGCCCTGCGTAGTTATGCGATCTCTGACGTCGCTCCTCTACTAGGCATCGGTGCTCTGACATCGCTCGCAGTAGCGCGTGACACTGCGAGAGTTATTCCAGGCGACATGTGTAATTTGTGTATCTGTTACTTGAATAGATGAATGAAAGTTGAGAGAAATAATAACACACAAGCGGAATGTGTGTGCGTTTTTATTTTTTATTTTTAATTCGAATCACAGCGAGATCTCAGACTAATTTGCCTCCATTTCGTATGCGTTCGTGTTCTCGCCGTTCCCGCGTCGCGCCGACGCCAGCTCTCACAACGCTGGGCGCGTTTTTGGTGCATCGTCCCTAACAGCAGTTCCAGCTGTGCGACGCGGTGTATCGCGGTAAGGACACATGATCCGTGCCAGCCTGTGCAAACGTGCGCGCACTGGGGGATCCATCGCACAGAAACGGGCAGTACACTATAGAACGCCGAAGCAACACAACAACGCTCGCGTGCATGACCTGGCTCATGGCACGCCATGCGCACGACGCCTCCTCGCATCATGGTTTCGCGGCTCGTATAATAAACCAACTTGAAAAACTATTGTGGTGCAACGCTCTTCATTGGGCGCGCAACAACTTCCAGTGTCTAACTACAATTTCTCATGTGACCTGGTGAAGGGCCCTTTAAGAAATAAATTACAAGCAAAACCAAAGCCGCGTGCACATCACATTTTGCTTACTTTTGATCTACACTCTCCTTTCACCTGACGGCACTCCACGGTTTCGCATTCGTTCACCACCTTCCCGCGGCTGCACAGAGCGACCTCCTCTTTCCTGCCCACTGCCACACCCATGTCTTCAAGGTGGTTCGCTTGCTTGGGGACACTAGAATGGACAAACGGCTGTAGAAGCTATAGCCGCCGCGTCTTCGGCCATGGACGCCACTCTCCTCTTCTTCTCGTCTCCTCTTCCCATCTTTATTTCCCTCTCCCCATTGAATAGCAGACGCTGAGACATGCTCCCAATTAGGGTTGCAGAAATAGCGTCTTTTCCTCTCCTGAACCTCTCCTCCTCCAGCCGCTCGCGACATGTCAGCGCGTTGGCGTAAGATGGCGGGCGCGTCCCATTTGACGGCTGGCAGCGGTTGTTTTCCAGAAGTTGGTTGAACTAGAGGGCTAGTTTGGACCCCATAGTGTTCCTAAAGGTCAGTGTTGCCCGGTAACAGGAATAACGCTCTCAAACTGCACTTGAAAGTGAAATTGGAGGTTAAATAGCGTTCATATAGGTACCGACTTGGAAAATAGGCATTTATAGGCACTTATAGGCATTTAGGCACGAACGCCGAAAATAGGTATTTATAGGCACTATAAAAACCCTATAAAAGCGCTTCTTAACCTCTAAATTATTCTCATATTTCAATGCGGCACGATAGGAACGCAAGGAACAAAATAGGCATTTGCCTAAAATCCGGTCTCTACTCATGACAGCTTTCACTGTAAAACTCGGACGCCCAAAATTTTCCTTCTCGGTCCATTTAAGTCGTGTCGCCAGCGCTATCAATGACGCGCAAGTGGCGCTTTTTCGGCGAGTTGGCACATTCTTGACTTCGCATATGTGACGCCAGAAAAATGAGCGCAGCGTGAGATGACACAGGGAGTTGTGTTTCATCGTCTCTTCTTTTTCGTCATCGGTTTTCACGCGCCGCCTGTACGAAGCCTTCAGTTACATTCGGCTACTGTGTCAAGGGCTTGCCACTAGCACGGCGAACGCGATCCCCCGCATAGCGATCGAGGAGACGCTCCGGAAGGGACGCATTGTGTGCTGCTTCAGTACGATGTGCTAAAGCGCTCGACGTCGGGCAGGAGTAATCGAGGAATCTATGCTCAAGCCAAGCTCACTGTGCTTGTGCATTGACGTTCGTATCGACGGTGGCTGCGCACTTATGTGAGTAATAGACGCTTTGCGCTGACATTGCACATCGGCGTATTTCGGCAATACATACAGCCTTAGTGAGGGTGTGTAACAAAAGAGAGCAATAACGGGGCGCGGCAAATACAACGGAAACCGTGCTAACATTCTTTGTAGCCCCTTGTGCTGTTTTGTAGCTGTGTTATGCCACGCCACTGCGGTGGTACAGAGATTACGGTGATCGGGCTCTTACGCGAAGATGGCGGGACAGGCCGCGGCCATTGAATTTTGACGCTCGGGAATGCTATAGAGGCCCGTGTGCTTAGATTTAGGTGCGTCATATGGTGGTTACGGCCCGTGAAACGCCGGAAATTATTCTAGTCACTGGTGATCGCAGGCTGTCGTATATTAGATGGGTAACAGTCGTAGGCGTGCGCACGAGGGGGGCAGGGGGAGGGCGGCTCCCTAGTCATCTAAGAGGGGCGTGGCGAAAAATCTGCCCCATACTTTGACTTGAAAGGAGGAGGAGGCGCTGCGACGAACTTTCGGCCCCCCCTGAGAGGAAACCCTGCGCACGCCTATGGTAACAGTAACCACGAGACACAAAAAGTAATAAAGTGAAAGAAAGAATAGGGGGTTTCATTTGTATTGTTAATAGACGTGTGTTAGAATAAGAAGTGAATTAATGTGGGCGAAAGAAACAACACGCCGCTGGGGCGACAGCCCCCACAATCTTCGCATTACGATAGCTGCCGTGGGTAGGACATCGCACAACTGCTGTCAAGGTTGCGGGTTCAACCACATAGGCGCCAAATTGTTATTTGTCCACTATAATGGGGCCACGCAACACGTCTTCAACATGGTCAGAAAACGCTCCCGATCGGTAATCGAGGCTATTGTGGATATCTGGGCCAAATATTATAACTAGGTGCATACTTGCTGAAGTGAAGCGCAATAAAGGGGACAACAAAAGGAGAGACACGAAGCGCTACTAACAACTGTGAGCATTTATTGAAAAATATCGGCGCAGCTAGACAATGTGCGCATATGCAAAATGCTTTTGATGATGAGCAACAAAAAACAACCAACAACAGAGCCAGGCGCGAGATACACCCTCGGGACAACATTAACATGTTGAAAGTGAATTCACAAGAATTACCGATTGATAAGTGGCACGTAGATACACAGTTCACAACCTAAAACCGAAAAAAAAACAAGATCAAATATCTACAAGCTAAAAAACAGACATGACTAAAAAGATACCGAAAGGGAACGCGCTTAAAAGTGGCCATTAATGAAACGCACTTCTTTAAGTAAGATGGAAAACTGGGCGAGTTGGTGCAGATTCATCCTGGCTAACAGCGCGAAAAACACAGACGAAGACGAGAAGTGGACACGACACAGCGCTGACTTTCAACTAAAGTTTTATTGAAAAACGGGACATATATAACAGATGAACAGAACACCTCGTGACGGACCCGGCTATTGCCTATCGACAAAATAAAGTACACTGCGCATCCAAGCATTGTCAAGTGGACACTGCAAATATAATACAAGTACAAAAAATAATAAAAATAAAAGAATAAAAAATAAAAATAAAAAAATAAAAAATAAATAAAAAAAAACACGAGATCACAAATAATCCTCATCCACTATCTAATATGAAAACAACTTTATCCAGTAAGGCAATGGATGGCTGGCTGGCGCATTGAGACCCCTTCTTATTTATAAAAAAACGCCTCCATTATCTCCTTTGATAGTTTGTCTGGGTGCCTGAAGAGCACGTTTGTTTTATCAAAAAGTGGGTAGCACTCACAATCGCAACAATGCATGGACAAATGCGAATGTGCAAAGCCTTTCAATGAACTGTGGTGTTCCCTCAGCCGATAAAGAAGTTTTCATATTAGATAGTGGATGAGAATTATTTGTGATCTCGTGTTTTTTTATTATTTATTTTTTTATTTTTATTATTTTTTGTACTTGTATTATATTTGCAGTGTCCATTTGACAATGCTTGGATGCGCAGTGTACCTTATTTTGTCGATAGGCAATGGCCGGGTCAGTCACGAGGTGTTCTCCAAAGTGCGTTGGCGGGCTAGTTGGTTATTCATGTTAAGTTTCTACAGCGCGACTGGACACGGGCGGAGAGGAACACGCAAACACACACACAGCGCTGACTTTCAACTGATGTTTATATTTCGTATGCACGTGACTCCTATATATACATACGCGAGTAGGTGCAAACAAAACAAGAAAGATACAAAAGCCGGAACCCAAACGCGCACGTTTTGCCGCGATCACAACCAGTAGCCACCTACCTAGGAAACTTCGAAATGAGGCAGTAAAGTTGTGCAAAAGATATAATCTCGAAAGCCTAGCTCGATCGATAGGAAATAGCAAAAAGTTGCAGTTAGAAATATTTTTTACCGCTAAAACGCATAAAAGTGACTGCCCTCTCCGTGTGATTTTGTCCGAAAACGACACATGGCAGAAATGTTTGGCATTGTTTTTACAGAAGCACTTGAAGATGCTTCCTGTTGACGATCCTTATTTGGTAGTTAAGTCGGAGCAAGTTGTTGAATTCTTTATGGTCAGGCAGGACCAGAACCTAGCCGTCTTCTCGATCGACGTAAAAGATTTGTTTTATTCACTTCCCCAGGCGGAATTGATGACTTGTGTTGCAGATAGCATTGACAGGTTGGGAAGTGTCAATTTCCAGAACGCTTCCGGCTTGTCCTGTGATCAGGTTTTAGAGCTCCTCCACTTTTATGCAAACGCAACCTACGCAACTTGGGACGACCACATTGTGAAACAAAAAAAGTCACAGTTTCACCGCAAGGGTGAAGCAATGAATGCGATAGCAAAAAATTGTAATGTTATACGAAGTGAGGCTGGCAGCTAACTCTTTTTGGATCCGATCTCACGCAACTCTAGAAAACTCTTGTTTAAGAGAATTCTCTTCGCGTTGAAAGCGCAGCACGTAGAAGGGTACGCCGGCCCGGCCGCCGAGAAGGGGAGATGAGAAGGGGAGATAAAGCGCGCGGCCGCGCCCGTGCTCGTAAAATCGAACGTCGCCCCCCCCCCCCCCCCCCCCGCCCGCTGTCGGCCGCCGAGAAGGGGAGATAACGCGCGCGCCCCCGCTCGTAAAATCGAAGGTCGCTCGAGGTACCCCCCCCCTCGCGTCTTTTCACGCTCACGAACGACGGGCGGGCCCGGTTATATATATACATATACATATACGGCAAATGACGCCGACGCCGATGGCGAAAACCAGCCGCGAGTGTCCATATAATTGCTATCGCAATAAAAAATGGCATATGTATTGGATCTTCTGTCGCTCCCTGTTTGAGCGACCTATTTCCGGCCCACCGCAACAAGCTCCATCACGATCGTTTGACTAGTACGGACGTCGTTGGCGTCTTCAGATTCGTAGACGACTACCTAATTGTTTCACGCCTTGACTCTAACAACTTTGACGCGGGGGGTCGCTAGAACCCTGAGCATTTTTGCTGACGTGTTGTCCCCTCTGTTACTGACGCATGAAGTCCCGAAGGACAATTTCATAAGATTTTCGGACATAGGGCTGTCCAAGTGGTGTTTGTTGGAGCTACGAGCCCAGAGGTAACAAGCCGGTGTTGCCATTTGCATTGGTGCACTCTAAATTAGTCAAATGTGCTGTGATTCAGTCGTGTTTCCACAAATCTTTGTCCAAGTCTTGTGAGCATAAGATTGAGGAAAGTTTGTTGGGCCAGGCCAAGCGTCTGTGCGACTCCGGTTACCCCATGAGACTGTTGTCGGCGGTGGCGGAACGCCTGAGCAAAAAGTACCGGTCAAATCAGAGTGAGCATCAGAGCGACACACGAGGGAAAAAAGCTCGCAGTAGTGCCCTACATACAAACCGTATCTCACAATCTGAAAAGGATTGCGAGAATGTCCGGTGTGGACGTTGTTTTTTCTGCGCCCGTGCGACTGCAGGGACTTTGCAGGCGAGTGAACGCTGAAAAAGAAAATACTTCGTGTTCCACTAAACATAGCGAGAAGTTCGTGGCCTGCGTAAAAGACGTAATTTATTCCGTCCCGCTGTCATGTTCCCGTGTGTACATTGGCCAGACCGGCCGATGTGTGAATCAAAGGTTGAGACAACATAAGTACAATGTCACTAAAGTTATTTCCGGACATCTTGCTATTCATTGTAAAAAATGTGGCTGTTTTCCCATGTTTGATAAAACTAGCATTCTCAACAGGGCAAGAGATCGTTTGACAAGAGAAATCATCGAAGCATATGAAATAGATAAAATGAATGATATTTGTGTCAGCATGCCATCCTTGTCACTGTCAGATAAGGAAATGAAATTTTTGGATCCGTCACTCTAGGTAGGTGGCTACTGCTTGTGATCGCGGCAAAACGTGCGCGTTTGGGTTCCGGCTTTTGTTTCTTTCTTGTTTTGTTTGCACCTGCTCGCGTATGTCTATATAACAGTCACGTGCATACGAAAATTAAACATCAGTTGAAAGTCAGCGCTGTGTGCGTGTTTGCGTGTTCCTCTCCGTCCGCGTCCAGTCGCGCTGTAGAAACTTAGCACGAGGTGTTCTGTTCATCTGTTATATATGTCTCGTTTTTCAATCAAACTTTAGTTGAAAGTCAGCGCTGTATCGTGTCCACTTCTCGTCTTCGTCTGTGTTTTTCCGCGCTGTTAGCCACGATGCACTTCTTTAAGAGAGCTACTGAAGCGACACTCACGCACATGTCGGTTCCACAATCTTCACTCAGAGCGGCTTCTAAGATTTCGCGTTCCAGCTTTAAGTTTGTAATACAAAGAAACGTGGGTGTTTTGTATTGAAGTATTTGTGCTCGTATTCGTGCGTTCAAACTTTCCAGACATCTAAAATACAGTTAGTGCGTTGGTATGTTTTCTTGTTCAGATGTCATTTCATCTGAGATTTCCGAGTGTTGAGAATAATACTAATAAAATAATAATAAATCCCTTATTTTTCGTCAAGAAGACAAGGGAAGCTGGTAGAAAAAGCTGAGCAGCAGCTCGACTAGATCCTGCCCCCCCCCCCCCCCTAAAAAAGAAGTACACTTTGGCGAGTTTACGGCAGTACAAATGAGCAGCTTCATTAAAAGGGTACATGAACAGGAAGTGAGAAGAAATAAAAGGATGGAGAAATAGCATTATCACCACCAATATAAAGCCTATTCACTGGAAATAAAGTAATAAAAACACATTGCAACTACTTATAATGCAAATTAAACGCAATTTTGGAGAATTAGAGATTTACGAGAAACTCCGATAAACGCCGAATTTTCTCCCGAAATATAAACTCCGAAAACACTCCGAAAACACTCCGAAAACTCCGAAATATACCTTACTGCGCCCTGCGGGGAATTGAAATTTACCTCTCAAAAATGGCTAGATATCGCTTGCTCTTCTCTAGGCGAGAGAGAGAGAGAGAGACTCGTGGAAAAGCAAGTTTTAGCCGGCGTCTAATATAGCTGACACCGCGGACCCCTTCGTCATCACCCCCTCTCCCTGCCAGCCCTCGTCGAGCTCGTCGGGAGAAACGAAGAGAAAAAACCGTGTTGTATGCGATGAATCCCAGAAATTCCGCTCGTACCAGAAGCATTGCAAAATTGGCTATGGATTAACTCTGTTATGCCTAGATGTGCTTAGCGAAAGGTACGGTTAATGTTATTGCCATTTTTGGGGGGGAGTGTTGGTAAATGGAACTCGAAAACGTATTCAGCGCTAGCAGACAAGGACGTAAGAGAGACGACACCACAATGCGTTAACTTCAATAATTTCATTTCCAGGAAACAACACCCTATTTATCCATGCACAGTTGCGCCACCGGTCCACACTCTAGCCAACTAGAAAGGCTCTCTCCCTATCTAAGAGGTCAATTGATGGTGCACTCACGCACGTGTCACTATTGCGAGAGATAGCTTGGTCTTCAATAATCTCTCTCACGTCTTTATCTTTGTGCTTCGCCAGAATCGTGCAAGAACCATTCATTGGTGCAGAACCTGTGCATGAGCACTGTGCATGGATAAATAGGGGGTTGTTTCCTGGAAATAATAT
This sequence comes from Rhipicephalus appendiculatus, assembly GCA_030522465.1. Taxonomy (NCBI): domain Eukaryota; kingdom Metazoa; phylum Arthropoda; class Arachnida; order Ixodida; family Ixodidae; genus Rhipicephalus; species Rhipicephalus appendiculatus. Next base: position 163,208 of record JALIZH010015431.1, on the reverse strand, counting down.
TTTTGAAGTTAGCGTATTGTGGTGTCGTCTCTCTTACGTCCTTGTCAGGTAGCGCTGAATACGTTTTCGAGTTAATCTTATTGTTTAGCTTGGTTCTCTGTACGGTTACGCTACTGGAGGCGTGTGGCTCGTTCTTCCTCCGTCTCGCCGGCTCGCTGCCTCCTCTTGGCTTCGTTCCGACGACGAAGCCCGGCTTCTTACAGTCTCTCCGACTCACTTTCCATATTTGGCGACGATTCCCACCGAGCCGCCCTTCTATATATACGGCGCAACGCCGGCTCCTCCTCTGTTGTTTCAACGCGGTTTCACGGGCCCTTCCTGTAACGTCATGCCAGATGGCGCGGCGAGCGCCGCTGCCAGCTGCGGCGGTTGCTAGGCAACAGCTGAGCTCGCGATTTCGCCGTTGCGCCGAAACGGGGAGAATACGGCCAATGTAGCTCTCGCTACAAAAAATGTGTTGCGGTAATCGATTGTTGAGAATAAACTCCGATTGTGAGCTCATTCACTGATTACCTGGAAACGCAGTGCAGGGCCCTTAGAATCGTTTTACCTTTATTTCAGCATTATGACACCCAAACTATGAACTATTCGCCTCGAGATCTTGGAGTGGCGCCCTCTCGCGTGTGACGTCAGGGAGGGGACTCGGATGCAGCTCTTCGCTCGCGCGTTCGCTACGTGAAGGCTGCTCAACGCTGCCAGCCTGTCTGTCGCGCTCGAGTTATTGAAACATTGGTGGGCGAGTTCATAAAGCAATTTGTACTGAATGTTCAAGCAAAATGCCCATCGAAATCGAGCGGAGTTGCCGTCAGGAGCACGTTCTGTGTCGATTGCTCCTGTTGTCGTCTGCTAGCCATCCATGTGTACATCTGCTTCTATGGTAGATTTTTCTTTTCGCGACTGTTCTATGGCCGTGGCGCACTCAAAATGGCCTTCCTGCCCGTTTTCGATAACTGACTTCAGCGTTCGGGCTTCAGCTTCCATGTCTGCGTTAAAGCGCTATAAATGTATTCCGCGTGCTGCGCGTGTTCGGTTGCCAAGCCTGCTCCTTCGATTCAATTCATATGTTCGGAGCATGACAAACGACGTGTGATGTCATTCAAATAAATTAAGTGGCGTTACCGGCAACAACGTTTGATTAAATACACATTTTTAGCAGCTGCTGTGTAAGCGCGTCGTAAGTACTTTAAATTGAAAGACGAAATAAACAGGGTGAGTCTAAAGGGGATGCACGATGGGGATATGAAATATCGGTAGGTTGTCCGGAGTGATTTTATTTTGTTTTTGTTCTATTTTTTTTGCAACATATTTTAATCCTTACGTTAATAAATCGACGTTTGCTCACTCATTCACGGTGGTCTGAAAATATGCTGAACATAATTAGAGTAATCATACTAACGTTGATAAATATAAAGCTTTCGCATCGAAAGATGTATTTGCAATAAAATACTGTAAATCAGTCTCAACGGTTGACTCCTGATGTGGCTTGGTGTGATCACTGTACTGAAGAGACTCGAGTTCCTTTTGCATTCGCCTAAGTTGACTCGAAGGCGAAAGCCATCTTTTTCTTGAGTCGACGTATTGTTCCTTCACTGCCCCCCCTCCGAATGCTTTCTGGACGTAACGTGGTTTTGCATTGAAGCTTTCTACACATCACCTGGTTTTGCATCGCCTCCGAGATCGGCCCACCAATCACGGAGGAAATGCAAAGCGACGATGTCATGTGATGACGTAATCATGTGACATGACGTTATGACGTCACAAATTTTGTCGGTCTGGGATGTCATGATGACGTGATCATGTGATGAATTTTCGCATCACTCGTGTTGACGCTGGCGGCGCGGGACGCCGACGGTCAATTTTCGCAATTTATGTGGAATCTAAGGCTCCCACCTTGAAATGTTCAATCTTGTTACATCACGGTAAAGAATCACAATAATCGGCCACAGGGACCAAAAGAATGGTGGGAAAGAGCTCTCTTTCTCCTCTTCCTGGACACATTCACCGATTTTTTCTAATGTTTACGAAGCTGTACTATCGGTGTCAAGTGAAACGCGAACACTGCAGCGGATCGCGTTGCGCAAGCATTAGAAATATAGTGCGCGCCATCCTGTCATTACCATTGGCAGGCTCGCACAGTCGAGTAGGCAGCACTGCGCGATCGAAAACATGAATGCGGCTCATGAACGTTTCTATCTCTAATCATAAGAGTCGAACTGTACCACGCGCACCACTGCTGGCGTTTCATTCCGAGCGATCTTATTTGCATCCAGCTCGCCCAATCTATGCTAATGGTCCGCAATAACCCGCTGGTCGATGAACTTATCGATTTCATTTTGTCGGCTGTCGTGTCTGCTCAAGTCCACATGACTACAATTGGGAGTGGAGCGTGAATTTTCGTTCATCTCAAGTCTGTTTACACAACGCTGATTTTTGCGAATAAGCCGTGAAATTGATCGCGCTGCGATTTCAAAGCAGCGGAGACTCTCTTTAACTCACTTGGCGGGGGCGTTCGCGCTTTCACGTAAGCTATATTTCAACGCAATCGAGCCCAGTGAGCGACGCGACGAACTCGGGGGCATGAACCTGACCGCGATGGCTGTCGGTATACAGAAGATATGTTAAATGCTAACGTTTCTTAAACTCATGTAATGCTAGCAGTCATCTGAATAAATATCATTAGAAGAAAATGCAGCTAGTAGTCGAGGAACGCCGTGCGACGCGAGCGAACTATAACGAAAATGCTGCTGTTTTAGCCAGAGCGTAGCAGACGACAAAAGCCGAATCCCCGCCCTTGCGTCACCGGAGCGCCGTTCGCAGCGCCGCCATCGGTCGCACACGAGGCGAATAAAGAACAGTATTGAAAGTTGGGCTAGTTGGTATGGTAGCATATTGGGTACAGCGCGAAAAACGACGAAGACGGAAGACACAGCGCTCGTCTGTGTCCCTTTTGTCTTCCGTCTTCGTCGTTTTTCGCGCTGTACCCAATATGCTATAAAGAACACACGCGCCGCTTTCCTTATTATTGTTTCCTTACGGTCATTAATATCACTATTATCGTCAGCCTATTTAATGTGCACTGAAAAACGAAGGCCTCTCCCAGCGATCTACAAGTTGCCCTGTTCGACCCGAGCTGATTCCTTTTTATGCCTGGAAGTTTCTTAATTTCATTAGCTCATCTAATCTACTGGCGTCTTTGGCTGCGTTTCCCATCTTTTGGTAAGCAGTGCCTGGCTCTAAACGAGCATCTGTTATTCTTCCTTCGTATTGCGTGGCCTGCCCAGATATATCTTTAAATGTCAACTAGGATACCGCCAGCCCTTGCTTGTTCTGTAATCCATTGTACTGTTTGCCTATCTCTTAAAGTTACGCCTATGATTTTCCGTTCCATCGTACGCGGAGTGGTCCTTCTTGTCGCGTTCCTTTGTTATTCACTGAGTTTTTGCCCCACAGGTTGGTACTGGCAATTGCGATGGTTTTACACGGTTCGCTTCAGCGACAGCCGTAATTTTTGCCTGTCACGAGTTGGAAATGGCTACCGTGCGCGCACCACCCCATTCTTATTCTTCGACAAATTTCCCTTAGACGAGTTACACTCTTATGGCGAATTCCATTGGGAGTACAGGGGCAGAGGTGTCGTGCAATGAAGTGTGTGTTGGAAGAGAAATGAGAGCAGAGCCACTGGAATGTGGCACGCATCCGGAAAACCAGTGGGTGGGCCGGGGAAATGTATACCACGTGATCGCAACTTCGGAGCCTCGTCCTACTCTACGGGATGGCGGCAAAACACGAGCGTATTCTGTCGGTTTGGTATCCACCGTTATGCTCATTTGCGATTACGTACGTTTGTACAACGACGCTTCCGCAAAGCATCACTGCATAAATTTCGGAGTCTCCAACGTCGTTGCTTGTGCCGCACGCTGACCTGCAACTCGGCGCTGAAGGTAAGCTCCGACGACTATCGCTGCCGTCATCCACCGAGGCGTATACGTCACTGCGCAACGTCACCGGCGCACGTGACGTCAATGAAGTCAACAGAATCACCATTGAAGCCGCAGCAGTAGCTCAAGGAAGTTGTGTCAATATTCTTATCGGAAAAAGAACAGGCCTTTTCGGATTCTTTGGCACGTGGTGTTCCGGGGTAGTTACTTGATCTTTTGCGGTTCCTTCTTCCTTTCTAGTTTCTTGTTTGGTTCTTGCATACGCATGCGGTCTTATCTTTTCTGTAGGCGATATATTTGTGTGTTATAGTATTAAAAACCGTTGGAAGTCTGCGCTGGTCCTGGTCACTTCTGTGTGTGCTGTGTCTAATTTTGCGCTGAGAAGCTTCATCGTGAAATATCAAATAGCCCGATCCCACACTTCAGCATGTGCAGCGGCGGCGCGCTGCTGGCTCAGCGCGGTACAGCCGCACGGTGCTTGACGGACGCTTTTTTTTATTTTAACCTCTACAGTCATATTATCGTTGCAAGATTAGTTGTGGTACATGTCAGAGAACATATAAGTGCGTGGTAAACTGCGTGAAGAAAAATTTGCCGCGCTGGCAGCCTGTTTACCTTGGAGGAGTTAACCCACGTGATGGTATGTGCGAGGAACAGCGGCGTCGTCTATGAAAATGTAACGCGTTTATTGTGGCACGTAGTGCGAGTTGAAAGGAAGCGACGATATTGGCTCACCTTTGCGGATAATGAGACTGAGATTACTGTGTGTGGTGTGTGCTGTCTGAACAACTATGCACCTTATTTTGTTTGCCAAAATACTGGCGCACGCTGTGTCTAACAGGGCCAGTTGCAGTGATTTAGTTGTGGACGGAACATCAGGATTCCACATCTTAGTGAAGGTAAGAATGAATCCGACGCGATGATCTGCGAGTGCATACATCTCAGCATTGGCACTGCCGAAGCTGCATGTACGCTTCGCCACGGCAAATACTCAAACCCATTAAAATTATCGCGTTTTATCGGAGATATAGAACGTCTTATTGGAAACAGTAGAGGTTCTTCTTTGTCATATTATTGTTATCTTACCTTTATGGATCGATCTTGAAGAAGCGACAATGCACAATCCAAGTTTATGTATCAAGTCTACAGCAGCAAAGCAAGTATGGGAACACGTTGTAGGAATCAGATAAAACGAAGTAACCGAGCAGGAAATCATGTATATAGTTAAATTATGGTGTTCAACGTCGCCAAACTGCTCAGCGAGTTTTAAGAAACGTCGTAGGAGAGAATAATATTCACCGGGACTTTTTAACCCCAACTGAACGCACGGCAACCAGTGCTTCCATCTTTTTTTTTCTTTTTTCATTAAGTTTCGATCAGAATTTCGCGGCGTGAGCGAGAATCTAATCCTCGACCTCGCGCACAGCAGCTCAATGCCATGCTGCCGTCAGTGCTGCACGTAGTTTAAAACTGCAGTGCAGTTGTAGCGACGGAAATTGAGCACGTTCACATCCATACTATGCTGATTCTCCCCAAACACCAGTCATCGTGAAAATGCACAATGTTCGCTTTCGAAGTGCACAAGTGTTTTTATGGATGTCATCTACGGTGAGCAAATCACCATGTGTTGACCTAACAGAATCGTGCATTATAAGCAGTGACTTTTCCTCTTGAAATCTGTGACTTCAAAAAACAGAAATTTGCTGAAGCTTCACTCGAACGAATGCAGACACACGTAGCACTGCTATGCGGAGAGACCCCGCTGGCGGAACTTTTTTGGCAACCAACGCCTGCTCTGAGGGTGGGGCTTGTGGCTGGGGGGTACTCACAGGGACGTCACACTGAACACAGGGAGAGGTCTATAGACGACGACGCTTTCACAACCAGTGTAGTCAAACCCTGAGGAAGGTACCGAACGGGTCCCGAAACGTCGGATACATCTAAAACAGCATTGGAGACATTTAATCGTCTAGAAATCACATCTTGTATAATGCACTTAGACATCAAGTGCAGGTACACGATGCAAACAGTACATTCTCCATTGGAATTCTTACAACAGTGCTGTTATTGCTGAGGTTTGTCGGGTGTCGTAGATAAAACACTATCATGATTATGAACCGGCACGCGCTCAATACCCGGCCGCGCACTCAGTACAGATGGTTAACAAGAGAAGCTGCAATGAGCGGTCCCCTAATTGGCGTTAGCCGCCCGCGTGTTCCTCAGCTATTTAGTGGACCAGTGAGGTGGGCAGTGGGATTTGCCCAACTTCTGTGACAAACAAGCGGTATAGGAGAGTGCAAGCATAGCCATGTATAGTATATTACAGTATAGTACAGTATAGTATAGTATAGCAAGGGGTGCGAAAGCGACATGTGAGATGGTACAAGCCAGGACCAGCTACCTAGCTGGTCCTGGCTCTGGTGTAACCCAGCCTTGCGCGACTTAGCGCGAATTTGAGGGTGAGCTGTCGTCGGCAAACTTGTGGAGCTTGTGCTTGACATTTGGCGAAAGTCTTCGAAATTCGGTTTGACGGCTGTATTATGAAGAAAAAAGGTGAATTACTGAGAAAGGAAAACAGCCACCGACTGCAACATAAATTATAAGGAGAATGAGTAATGCGCCTTTTTATTTATTTTATTCCATTTATTTAAGCTGTTAGTCAAAGGCCGATGCAGGGTAGATGGATGGATGGAAAAGACTTCATTAACTGTCCGGCAGATTAAAGAAATACATTTCGCACATCGTTGAATACACAAGCACTACACAATGAAATCAGGGAAGACAGCACATTTCACAGTTTTAAACAAATCTACACCATGCAGACCATACAAATAGTAATTCAAACCGAAGGCCAAATCCAACCAAAAGTACAACTCGTAAATTAATTCTAGATTTACACAATAGTGACCAACGATGAGCATATAGTAACACAAACTGCAAACACTACAGCGAACGAAAGTTTACGCATCAAAATTTTCAATATCATAGTCAAGAACTTTTTCAACATCACGCGCAAATATATGAAATCATGTCAAAGCATATATGCCGCTTATCACTGAAAAAAAGAGGGTAAGAACGGTTAAATATAGTTACGTAGAATAATAATAGGCCAGTACCGTTTTTTCCCCCCAAAATTTTCTGAAGAATTAATTTTGGTTATGCTGTGCGGTAGCGCGTTACACTCTTGAATCGTTCTCAGAAAGACGGAGTATTTACAGTTTTCAGCCTTTGTAGGTATGGGCCCCAAATGATCCTCATGGCTAGTTCTAACAGACCGTGAAATCCGTGACATTCTGTTTTGTATGTATCTGTGAGGGCTAAAGTTGAAGCAGCTTGTGTTTGAATAAGTGAATGAATTTTAATCTAGCCACTTTTTGCCGCAATGAAAACTCGGGCAAGTTTAGCTGAGTGAGCATTTCAGTCACTGAATCTGTGTACCTATACTTCGACATAATAAACCTTACTGCACGCCTCTGTATTTTTTCAAGGTTCTTTATTTCGTTCTTTTTATGTGTATCCCAAATTATGCTACCATATTCTAATGCGTGAAGTATCAAAGTCAGGTACGCAGTTAGTTTAACATATAGGGAATAAAACTTCAGCTTACGTCTTAGTGACCAAATTTTAACCTCTGCGGCATTACACATAAGTTAGTAATATGTTTTTTCAAGATAAGTCACGTGATATCGTAAAGCCTAAATTAACACAAGTGCCTCCCTTGTATTAATGGCTTGCCGTCTCACATGTAATTAAAAACAAACACATTTTTTTGTTTTCCTAGTTATTCACGCATATAATGCTTTCTCGTGATTTATTTTCATTTTCCATCGTGTGCAGCAATCAAGGATTCATTGTAGTGCTTAAGCTAACTCTAATTAAAAGACAGTATCAAGAAAGCAAAAGATATTACAACGTCACTTTAGAAAACTTCTTGGTGTCGTCCCCAGCGAAATTCTGGGAGCATTTTGCCCCGAAAAAGAAGCGTTTTCATAGTATATATGTAAATGGGGCTATCGTTACAAAGAAACTATCGCCGAATCATTTAACACGTTTTTTTTTGTTCAGTGTTTACTGATGACGATGGTATAAGGCCATGTTCAAAAACAATCCATGATATTCCACCAATAAGTGACATTTCAATATCTGAGGAAGGAATCTTGTCTCTGCTTCTTAACATAGATCCCCAAAAGACGCCTGGTATTGATGGCATACCTAACGCGTTCCTTGTGAGGTATGCTGAATGGTGCTCGAAGTTTTTGTGCATCATTTTTCAGAAATCACTGTCACGGTGCGTGCTTCCAAATGACTGGAAATTCGGAAAAATTATCCCTATACCCAAATGACCTAACACTTCTCTCGTCTCCACCTATAGACCGATTTCTCTGCTTTCCTCATGCGCGAAGGTGTTAGAACAGATTATATTCAAGCACCTCTCAATTTTTCTAGAGGAAAACAATCTAATCAATGACCGACAACACGGCTTTCGAAAAGGATTCTCAACTGTCACACAACTGTTGGAAACCGTTCACGACATTGCAGCTATTCTAGATAAGCAAGGCCAGATTGACATGATTTTCCTAGACTTCGAAAAAGGCATTTGATCGCGTGTCGCATCCAAAACTGCTCGCAAAACTTAAACCTATACATAAAAACGATTCTTTAATTTCATGGATTGAGGCCTACCGTTCTTGTTCAAATCAAATAGTTGCTATCGATAACGTACACTCCGATTCACGACCGGTGAAATCGGGAATCCCTCACGGTTCAGTGCTTGGGCCACTTCTTTTTTAAATTTTTATAGACGATATTGCCCATGAAATTCCGGTTACTATTAAGTTATTTGCCGATGACTGCATTTTTCATCGGGAAATCGTAGTACAGATGACAAGGTTCTTTTAAACGCAGCGTTACCAAAAATATCTTCTTGGTGTGCAGTGTGGCAGATGAAGGATAATGAAAAGAAAACGGTAGCTATGACCGTAACACGCAAGCGGCTTCCTTTGCAACACTCATATTCCATCAGTGGTCAAAAACTATCGTTCGTTAACACTTATAAATATTTGGGGGTTGTATTAAGTGCAGATTTTAAGTGGAATGAGCATGTTGCCTACATTGAAAAAAAAAGCTTTACAGAAATTAGGATTTCTAAGACGTTCTGTGCGCAAATATACTCCAAGATTGAAATTAACTGCCTATAAAACTTTTATCCGTCCGATCCTCGTGTACTCCTCTGTGATTTGGGATCCTCCCAGCCAAGTAAATATTAAAGCACTTGAAATGATTCAAAGAAAAGCAATCCGGTTTGTTTACAATCGCTACAGTTATTTTACGTCACCCAGTGAACTGTTAAAAAAAAGCTGACCTAGATACATTGCAGGCAAGACGGCAACACGATCGATTGAAGTATAGGTTTCTACTTTACCACGACAAGCTGCGCTTAAACAAGGATGCGTACCTAGAAACGGTTCACCGCCGATCAACTCGTTCCGAGCACCCAAAAAAACTGGAGGAGTACTCCTGTAAAACAAAAACCTTTAAAAACTCATTTTTCCCGCGCATTGTCACTAATTGTAATGCTCTGTCTGCGGATCTGATAAACTGCGAAACTGTACAATCGTTCATGGCAAACCTGAAACACCAGCAACCCACATGACTTTCATATTTCTTTTCGCTTGGCCGTCTATTATTCCGCCACGCATCCGGAACAGGCTTCAATTTATGGTTCACTCTCTAACACTTTTTCACATACTTATAATATTATTATGGTATGCTTGTCATCAATGCGTTGTATTCTGAAACGTTCCTGATTTTTGCCCCGTTATATGATGGTTGCCTCTTTAGTTTTGTATGACCAGATGTTTGTTGTCATTTTTTTGTGTTGCTTTCTTTTTTTCAACTTTATTCCTGTGTGTGTATACACACAAATCTCTATAATTGTGGAAGCACTGGCGTTTCATTTTGATGCACTAGTTCCCGGTGGTGTAGCTCTGAATGATATATTTTCTTTTTTCTGTATTTTAATATGTTTCCTTTTATGTATCACCCACCCCTTCCTAAGGCCTCATGTGAGAGGCTAGCAGTACTTCTGAAATAAATAAATAAATAAATTGGTCCTCATGACATGAAATTTTAAAATATATAAGGCAATCGTCTGCAAATAAACGAACAGTAATTTTGCTACTAACGCCATTTGTCATGCCATTATTATAACTAAGGAATTAAACAGGTCCTAATACCGACTCCTGACGGACACCAGATGTTACTTTTAGAGTTTCGATTTATCTCCTTTCCCCTCCACATATTGCGTCCTCTTAGTAAGATGTGATTGAATCCGCTTAACTATATTTAAATTAACTCCGAGATCAAGTAGTTTAACAAGTAGGTCGGAGTGGGAAACGCGATAGAAAGCTTTAGGTAAGTCTAAGTGAATTCCATCTATCTTACCTGCTTCACTAATTACCTCAGCGAAATCATGCACTGTTTCTGCAATTTAGGGGATTGTGGACAAGCGGGTGCTAAATCCATGTTGGTTAGAATTAAACTTATTTGAGCTTTCGGCATAACTAAAGAAGCTTTTTTGATAGTATACGCTTGAATATTTTGCATCATGCATCAAGCGACAGCCTCCGCGCGCGCTGGGAGTCTGCGTTGCTCAGCTCGGACCTGGAGCAACAACTCTGGGCCGTCCAACGAGCTGAAGAAGCCGCCAAGGGCCAGCAACCCTTGGCCGAAGCCTAGGCGGGATCCAGGCCAATCCCACCAATTCGCAGGGCGCTGACTAAAGTTCTTTTATCTGATCTGATGCCCATGCAATGGATATTGGCCTATAATTATGTACTTTATGTTCATAACCTGTTTTATGTATACTGCTACGACTCGCGCCATTAGCCAATCATGGGGTAATTTATGCTGCTCAAGAGGCGCATGGAAAATTATCAGTAAGCACCTAGCAGTTCATTCCGAATATCTTCCCAAGAATTCATTAGGAATGCCATCCGGACTATGTGACTTTTTGATATCTAGTTTTAAAATCTTTGTAAACTAGAACCGGACCCGGCAGGGTAAACAGTTACTTTGTGCTGCGGTGGCGCAGAAACGAGAAGTTGGCTGGAAATTTGTTTCGATTCAAGGAGGGAAAATCTTTGCGAGGAAGTCGGAAACATCTAAAAGACTCGGGATTTGTTGTTGGGAAGATATAGATAAAATGAATTACTAATTAACTCTGAGAAATTTGGCCTCATTAACTGTCCCACAATGGCTAATGGTTCCGATTGCCAATACTATGACCAAGATAAACTCTTGTGCATCTTCAAAGTGTTCGCTAAACGGTTTGCTGCGTTTCATCTAAACTTTCGCAGTATCAGAAATAAAACGGATGACATCAGTTTGTTCCTCAATCGTCTTGAGAATAGATTTGATGCTTTGTGTTTTACGTAATCTTGGCTGACTCCGAAAGACAGCCCTCCACAGTTTTCGAGATATGTTCACAATGGCATTGTTCGCTCTTTAAACCTGGGCGGTGGAATCGGTATGTAAAAGATACGCTAAATCACGAAGTTATCAATGACTTGGTCTGAATCACGCCTCATATCGAGTGTCTTACAATGTATGTGCAAAATGTAATAGTGGTAGCTGTTTACCGACCTCCCACAGAGTAAAAGTCTGAATTTTTTTGCTTTTATAGAAATGCTACCGCGCAAGTCCATTTGAAGCGAAGTCCATTCTTTATCATGGGAGATGTAAATGTTGACATGCTCAGTGGGGATGCATCGTGTGAGCAGCTGAACACTACTCTAGACTCGTTTGCTTGTTCTAATGTCATCAGACAACCCACTCGTCTTGCAGACCACAGTGCCACTTTACTCGATATCAGTATCACAAACGCCCCCCAGTTATAATTGCACCAGTCGTACATTACCAATAGATCACCTGCCTACCTTTACAATTTTACCACTTTACAGTGTCAGGCGGGACTCCGATGAAAAGCCGTGTCATCGTAAAATGAACTCGGATCAGCTTACCGAATTTTATCATGCGCTGGAAACTACAAACTGGGACTTCGTTTGCTCAGGAAGTGACCCTGATAAAGCACACCATCTTTTCTATGAAGCACTTAAGGCTATCTATATTCGATACTTTCCATTTGTTCCACCCTGTAGGAAGAAAACAGGAATTCGAAAACCCTGGATTAGTCGATGTTTGTACAAAAGAATAAAACATAAAAACGGAATGTATCACGTATTTGTACAGCCACGTGACGCTGCTCTACTTAAATAATTCAAGAAGAACAAAATACGTTAAATGCCGATTTGAAAAAAGCAAAGACCTGCTACTATCAAGCCCTGTTTGCTAGTATAAATACTGAACCTAGAAAGCTTTGGAACGAAGTAAATAATTTATGCAACAACTCGAAAGTAAAACGTCCTATTAGCATTGCAGCTTTTGCCCATGTTAAAACGTTCACGACGGGTAGCCTGTGTTTCACGGTGCGCTTTTCATAACCGTGTTCGTTATTATACTCTTGCTATCTTGTCTTTGGGCATTGTGTAACATCAAGGCAACTCCTGGCACCTCTTCGAGTGGTCAGCAATCCGACAGAATGCCCTGGGGGGTAGCCCCGGGTCAACGAAGACTCCGAGGTGTGACTTAGGCCTAACCTCCGGCAGTAGCGGCGGACGGAACCGATGTCAACAAGGTGCGTTCGTCTCGCGTCCAGCAGTGATTCGTCACTTGTGCGTGACAGCAACGCCAACTAACTGGGACGCAGCTTCAGTACTGACCGAAACGCAGGGCTGTGCTGAGGCAACGACTGGCGAATGAATACTAGTACACCGACGCATAAAGAACCGAGTGCCTCTGGCTCTTGGAAACGCCGAATAGACGCTTCATCTCCCGCATCTACTGCGTCGGTGGCCCCTCCGGGGTCTAAACGCAGTTGTGTTGCTCCTAACGACGAGTTCGCTTTCCGTGCTTCGGGGCCTGTTTACAAAGTGGCCATTAAGCCCTTAGCTTGCTTCGATGTGGCATCGCTCTCAAACCGTGCGCTTCAGCGTGCATTGAATTCCTGCCTCAAGACATGTAACTTTCAAGGGTTTGCCATCCACAAATCCACGAACACTGTATCGGTCTGGGTGCGCTCCCTCCAGGATGTGGATCGACTACGAACGCTGCAGGCTGTGGCCCCGTCTGAAGAAACAACAGTACCTGTGGAAGCCTATCTGACGTCGGGTACCGACCTTCGCCGCCATGTTGTCACCGGCGTCGATATGGGTGAAAGCCCAGAGGAGTTGGTGAGGTGTCTAACTTGTGCATCGCACCAAGTGGTCAGTGCTCGTTACATGGGAAAAGGTCGAACGTGTCTCGTCACTCTGAGGGGTCCGCCAACTCCCCCGAGGGCATTGTTTACTATGGATGCTTACTGCAATTTCGTCCCTACCGGCCATCAGTGGTTCATTGCTACAGTTGTTTCCGTACTGGACATATGCGCTGTTGATTCCAACATGGCAGCGGGAGATGCACCTGCATATAAGTGTAGCTTGCGTAAATCCATGAAATAACAGACAAGGCTTGCCCCACCAAGCAACAAGCCACGAAAGCTAAGCGGAAGGCACGCCGCAAAAACTTCAAGACAGCAAACCCAGGCGCTACTAGTGCAGTGCTCACAACAAATCGCCTTGCACCACTAGAAGAAGAAGAAGATAATTATGATCATGACACTCAGTCAGAAGCTCTTCGTACGCCGCCTAATCACTTGACATACTCCGAGGCAGTAAAACAGAAACGTCCCAAAAACAAACACGTGGCCACGCCGTCTTTCAACGAGGAAATAGACTCGGATCCTGCCTTAGCTGAGATCGATAAACGCTTAGCATCTCTCCAAGAAGAAGTCCGTCGACTGACGCAGCGTCGTGCCGCAATACGTCAACGCATCGCCAGATCATCCGAACACCACCTGAACACACAAGCGTGTGTGCCGGAGAGTCCTCCATGTCACCAATCTCAGCCTGTGCCTGTCTCACCTGGTGCCTTGTCTGCAACGGAACTGTTGCAGTTTATGGCCAAACAACTGCAAAACATATCAAGGGCGTTAGCAGCTAATCTTTCAAAATGACTTCCCAGGTGATCAACCAGTCTCTCCCTGGCGTTCTACAATGGAATTGCCGCGGCTTGAAAACAAAGGTTGGCGAGCTTCATCAGCGCCTACGCATGAACAAACTGTCTGTATGGGCGTTGCTTCTACAAGAGAGCAATTCATTGCCACGCCTCTACGGTTTTAACGCATATGCTGATCCCTCTATCGTAGACAAGCGCTGCGGCGCTCCAAACTGTACCCCTGGAAAAGTAGCTGTGTATGTCACCAACAAACTTCCACAGTCACGCATCCCCCTGACACAATGGTGCAATCGGTGGCAGGAAGTGGTTGCCGTGTTGGTTGCACTGACGTGATTCTGGTGTCCTGTTATGTGCGACCATACAGTGGATAGAACTTGCACATTAATCTCGGGGGGTTGCGACATCTGCGGCGGACGTACTCTGGTCGACCAATATTAGTGGCGGGGGGACTTTAATGCGCGGCATATGGCATGGGGTTACCCCACTACGAGCCAAAGGGGTCAAATGGTGATGGAAGCATTCGTGGACGCACAGTTCGAGCTGCTAAATTCACCAGACTCACCAACTCGACGCCGCGATCATGCGGGTGTTCCTGCTTACTCTCCCGACCTCACTTGGTGGCTCGGCCATGCATCACTCAAGTGGAAACAAGAACTAGATTGTTGGGGTAGTGACCATTACCCCATACCCGTAAGACTGCACACGGATAGATCACAAGGTATGCGCCGTAAGTGCCAAGTCACGAACTGGGATCCAATCCACTTTAAGCTAAATGAGTGGATATCCGCAACTGCGGCGGCTGCTCGTGAAGATCCATTAGACGTCATTCGAACTATAATTTGCAAAGCTACCGTGAGTTCTTGGGTCGACGAGTGCCGCCCCACACCTGATCTACAACTGCTACGCTTGTGGGCAGAGCGTCTTCGTACAGAAAAAAGCTCTTTCTCGCTCACCAGATTCTTCTGTGGATCGGTACAACCTCAACCGACTGACTGCACTGGCTCGCAGACATGAAACGCGTCTTTTCCGAAGCAACTGGATGCAATGGTGTGCGTCGCTTGGCCCTTCCTCTACAACTCATTCGATTTGGCGTACCTTTCGGGCGATGGAGCGAGGTGCACGAGTGCCTGATTCGGTATCCACAGCGTGTCTGGCGTCTGGGAAAGATCCTGCTCTATTTTTGCGAGATCCTTGCGCCCTAACTTCGACAGTGCCCCAACCGCATTCCCACGGCCGTTCTTCATTCCGCAACAGGCGGGAGCAGTCCCACGCGCCGAAGATCTCGAAGGTATGGAGTCATCGTTTACTATGACCGAGCTGTTGGCGGCGATTGACAAGGCTAAACCTCGGACAGCTCCAGGCGTTGATGGGATACCGTATGAAGTGAACACAAAAGCATGGAGGGGCTGGCACTTATATGGCTTCTGGATACCATTAATGGTGTCTAGATATCGGCAGAAGTCCCAGCGACATGGAAACATACGGTGGCTGGAACACTTCAAGTGGTATCACTCCAGCCAGATCGGATTTCGGCCTCAACTTGAAACCGGGGATGGCGTAGAGGGCCTCTCCTCTGCGATGCTTATAGGTGGCCGCTCACACCACGTACGAACTTTGATTGCAATGGATATACATCGAGCCTATGACAACGTAAGCCGCGAAGCAATCCTTGAGGTTCTTCAGTGGATTCGCTTGCCTGGTCGTGTCCGAGCCTTCATCAGTTCCTTTCTTGGAGAGCGCTCCTTTTCTGTCCGCATATTGGGTAACAGCTACGGCCACTTCAACATGCGACGTGCTGTTCCACAGGGGTCTGTTATTGCGCCAGTTTTATTCAACGTTGCACTACTACCGATGGCGTGGAAGCTATCAAGCATTCCCGACTTAAAATTTCTGATGTATGCTGATGATGTGACTGTTTGGTCGACTCACTCTTCTTTGGACCATCAAGTGCGGGCGCTGCAGGCAGCGCTCGATGCAACATTTTCCTGGTGCTCTTCAGTGGGACTCGCACTCTCACAAGAAAAGACTACCTACACGAACATTGCCAATAAGTGGGGCCGCCGCAAGCTTGATGGTCGTGTTCTCAAGGAGGCGTCTACAATCCGCGTCCTTAGTGTAGACTTTTTCTGCATCTGGATCGGCCTCCCTATGGCTTCGGTCTGCACGCAGGACCACCTCCAGCATGCTGCATCTTTTTTCGTCGCATCGCTCAGTGAAGTGGCGGAACCCACCCTTCCGTCAACCCACCCTCGCTTCAGAAAAGTAGGGAGATCATCAAAGTGAACTGCGGTTACAATGCAAAAGATTTTTCAGTTATTTCGGCGTGCTGCAACTCGCAAGTGCAAGCGAGCATGGCATGACATCGAGTTCGAGGCACTCCGACGTTTCGTTCTGTAACGCCTAAATGCGTTAAATTTTGGCATATACAAAGTAATCAATTACGTACTCGAGCAATGTATCTTACGATCAGTGGTACGAAGCTCGCTTTACGAATGGCCCCGGCGATTTTCGCCTTGGCAGTTGCACTCTCCATCCATCTCTCGCTTCTTGCGCGTTGAACTGTTTTATTACGTGTCCTGTGACTATTGTCTTCCGTTTGTGTATGCAAATGGATAAGTGCGTGTCCACTTTCTCGGTGTTCAACGAAAGGCAAAACCGTGGCCTCCGAGATAGCTCCGGCAATTGCGGAGGCCACAGGCAACAAAATCCTCAAGGTGGTTACGACCAACGTTTTGCGATTTACTTGTATGATGCGCGTGTTAGCATTTGCTAGTTAAAGCCAGTACTTTGAGCCTTCAATGCTTACGTGCGCGATGATGTGTTGTGACGACCAGTTAAGATTATGGGTGGTCGCGAAGTGGGCGATGTTTATCGCGCGCTTCACCAGTCTGCATGTAACTGCTGCACGGCGTGCACCGCGGTATGAGGCTCTGCTGAGCTTCATAGTCAAGGTTACCACCGTTCTACGTCAAGGCTACTCATAACAATAACAGGAGACGCACATTATCACACTTTCTCAAGCGACCAGCTCCGGAGAACGCGGGTAATTCGCTTACCCAATACGTTTGCAACGGCCCGTATCCAGCCCTCTCGCCGTTCTGCTTCGTGCAACAGCTCCGGAGATCGGTAAAACTGAAGGCCTTTACGTCCGTGGCAATTCACAACGCAGCAGTAGCGTCGACTGAGGCCTTTCTTCGTAGCGCGCGGAGCTGTTGCGTCTGCTCTTGTTTTCGCGTCGTTCTGGCAAGCAATTCACGGCGGTTCGGTTGCGCGTCCGACTGGCGGAGAGAAATTCGTAGCTCTTTTTCTCAGTGTCCAATGCACCAACACACCTAATATTTTGCTCAATCGTTGTAATCGTTGTTTCGCGCTCGCTAGTTGCACCTGGTTGCACAACAAACTGTGCAGGGGAGTCGGACTTCGCACTACCCAAAACTGCTCCGACAGGTGGCGCTACGTGTCTGCAAAACTCCAGAGTCTGACGTCCATGTTCGTTTGTGTCCAGGGATCCCAAACCGTACCGGCATACTCAAGTATCGATCGTACACTCGAAAGATGGAGAGCCATCGCTTCAACTGGAAATTGCTTGGCGTTTCTTATTAGATACCCTAGAACACGAGATGCTTTGGCAGTGACGTAATCAATCTGTCGTGTCCATGACAAGTCGGAAGTAAAAAACACTCCCAAATATTTAAATTCATGCACAGACGGTAGTTGTGTTCCATTGATATTGTAACTAGGCTGAAATTGAGTAGATTTTTTTCTAGAAAAACACAAATGCAGTGTTTTTTTAACGTTAAGTTTCATGTGCTACTCTGCGCACCAGTGTGAAATCTGATTTATATCACTTTGCAAAGTTTTACAATCATTTTTGTCATTAATTACTCTGTACAACACACAATCATCTGCAAACATGCGTACTAGAGATATACAGAGGCGTACAGAAGAAACAATATTATCACTGATATCGTTCACATATGTCAAAAAGAGCAAGGGGTCTAGTACCGACCCCTGCGGCACTCCTGACGTAACGTCAGCCTCACCCGATTTTTCACCGCCAATAAGAACTCTTAAGCGCCTAAACTGCAAATAATTTTTGATCCAATTAATTACAGCAATGTCGATACCATACCATGATAACTTTTCAATCAATGCGTCATGATGTACAACGTCAAATGCCTTCTGGAAATCAAGAAATATGCAGTCTATCGTGCCACCACTGTCCATTGCTTTTAGTCATAAAGCAATTCTGTTCATTGTGTGACACAGGAAAATCCAGAACGGAAGCCACGCTGGCAATTCTTTAGTAGCGAGTTATCATTTAAATGTTTCATTATGCTTGAGAAGACTATATGTTCAATCAATTTGCAAACCGTACTGACTAACGATACAGGGCGGTAGTTTAAAACTAAATTACGTGGTCCAGATTTGCGAATCAGTACAATATGTGCCTTTTTCCAATCAGAAGGTAAACAACCCTCCTCCATCGATTTAGTGAAAAGTAGACATAAATATTTAGAAACTGAGTGCGCACTTAATTTCAACAAATCATTCGGTATGTTGTCTGGACCACTAGCTTTTGTAGGATCTAGTTTTTTTTAGAAAGGATTGGATTCCGTGTAAACTGAACTCAACCTTTGTCATAGGAAGGCCACAATGTTTTCAGGGAACCTTTGCGGGCGTATGCGAGTGACAAGTAAATACTGATATAAAAAAGGAGGTAAAACATTCAGCTTTCTCACGATTGTTGTACACAAGCCTGCCGTTGTCGTCAACACTCGGTATTGTTAATTCTTTTTCCATTTTTTTTATAAAGATTTGCCACAGTTCTTTTGGGCGATCTTTATTTCTCAGTTGCAGGGTTTCAAAGTAACTAGCTTTTGCCTTTTTTACGACATCATTCATTTTAGCCGTAAGAATTTGCAATTTTTCTTGTGCCTCTGCGTCCGGTCTCTTTTTAAATTTCTTGCATGCTTTCTACTGCTTCCGAGTTAACCTCTGTATATCTCTAGTAAACCAAGGTTTACTTTTGCTTCGTCGCTATGTCATCAGCCATGAGGGCACGTGTTGTTGACATAATTCAAACAGTTTACATATAAATGTCTCTCACATATCATCTACATCAGACGTATCAGACATTGTCTCGAAAATGTCGTAGTAACGGTCAAGTGCTTCTGTTATCTTTTCAGTATTTCCCTTATTATAGCTATAAATTCGTCTTGAACCGGTATCCGTCACTTTAACATGACGCAAGCTCAGCTCGCAAAGCACAGCGCTATGATCACTTATACCGGGTAACACTAGCGTATGCTGGTCCTGATAAGGTAGGCTAAATCAGTGAGTAATAAATCAAGCACATTTTTCCTCTTGCTGGTTGCACTACAAGTTGGTTAAGCGAGAAACAACTACAAATCTTTAACAACTCTTTGCTTGAGCCACTAATAACGCGAGAATTATGTTCTTGATGATAGTCAATTTCTGGCAGGTTAAAATCACCTCCCAGTATTACGTGATCATCGTTGACTGCCTCAGTTTGCTCATTCAAGTCATTCATTACCTTAACTTGACTAGTCGGTGGTCTATAAAAAGAACAAATTGACAAAGTCTTTCCATTTTGTAAACGTAACTTGACACAGATTGATTCAGTTGTTCGCGTTTCTATTTCCAACGTATTGGAATAAATTTCCCGCTTCACTAATATAAAAACACCTCCACCGTGCCTATCTCTATCTCTCCGATAAGCCACATAATCAACGGGAAAGATTTCGCTGTCGGCAATTTCACTGCTCAGCCATGACTCGGCTCCAAGTACAACAGAAGGATTAGTCATAATAACAAGATTAGCGAACTCATCGACCTTATTTTTAATGCTTCTGCAATTCACAAGTAGCACTTTCAGTTTGGCACTGCTGCTTCGTTGCCAACCTGACGGTATCACCGAACCTAAAGCTTCATCGTAAACCCGTAAATACCGTAGGCTAACTTTATCGCCCTCTTTGCGGTACTCCTTGGCGTAATTCCATAGCTTCTTTCTTTTCGTACGCACAGCTTCTGACAAGTCTTCCAAGACGCTAGCGCTGGTGCCCTTGAACTTTTTGCCTTAACTACAATACTTTGCTTTTCTTTGTAACTGAAAAATTTAGCTATTAGTGGTCGTTTTTTATTTTGACAAAATTTTCCTAGCCGGTGAGCCCTTGAATAGCAACGTGTTTTATACCTAAGTGAAGTTCGCACAATTCCGTCACTCGGGCTTCAGATTTAATAGCCCTCTCACGTTCATCATTATCTTCAATGCCATAGAATACCAGATTATTGCGCCGGCTCCCGTTTTCAATATCATCAATCTTAGCAATCAGAGTGTCTATCTCGGCCCGATTTCGCTCCATTCTTGTTCGACAGCCTGAAACTACTGCCTGCAGCTTTTCAAGTTTATCTATCGTCGCTTCAAGGATACCCAAGCGGTTTTTTAAGTCAACCATAGCGACCTGTTGCTCGGCTTGATGATTTTCTATAGATGATAATTTATTTTTAATTTCCTTTTGTCCACTTAAAAGTTCCTTTAGTAGAGCATTATCTGGGCCGGGATTGAGCTCAGCGTCACCACCTGGAAACAGTAACAAAAAATAAAAAGAAAAACGCCGCAACAGTACAAACTGACGACGCCTACGATACACACGCGCCCGGTTGTTCGAATGAGAACAAGCACATGCGAATAGCACTGGGGATGGAACCGGCAATGCAACAGCGTCCTAAAAGCAATAATATTTCTGAGAACTAACCTGTATTATAAACAGAATAGTCGTGAACGGCACCGCCATCGCAGAGCCGGTTCCACGCCCCATCGAACGACTGGTGTTCCACGGCTTTTGTAGATGGAAGTGATGTGCGTCAAATGCCCAGGGTTCGTTGTCCGGTATGTCGCAGCAGCCAAAGTCGATGGTGACAGCATTGGCCTCGAGGAGTTACGGAGTCGCCCTCTATCGGGCGCGCCTTGATGGCGTGCTAGGCAGGATACCGCCGCTCGCTCCCCATAAGATTTGCTGTCGGCGCTCTGCAAAACACCTCGCGGAAGCGTTCCAGGACATTTTTGTGCGTACTTTGGAAACGAAATATACTCTTTACTGTAAAAATACTAATTTTCGACGAAAAGAAAGCACAACATAGTTATCATTCGCTGTCGCTTTGCAGAAAACGGAGCGCCCGCTTCACGCGGTCACCGCGATGGAGACCCCTGAACCGGCTTCTTGCGAGAAATGTAGTCAGTCGCTGAATGCAAACTATTTGAAATATTTTGTTAGAGAAGACGCCTGTATACCTAAATAAAAAGCATAACAGAAACAAGCGTCAAGGCAGTGATCGCACGGGTTCGCGGTGACCGACGGAGCTTTTGCATGTGTGAGCGTCTGCATGTATATATGTTCGTACTGATGGTTTCGCTGTTGCAACGAGCGTGTTTTGGCGCCGTGCCGTGAACTTTAGGCCGCGAAATATGAGAATTTGTGAGTACACAAAAACCATTGTTGCGCGGACGCTATCAGAACAGTTCCAATTTTTTTTGGTACAGCTACGACTTCGGGCGCCTATGGCAATTTGTAATGTCCCGTCCCGACGATTGAGCGTTTTTTTTTTGTTTTTTTTTTTCTGTGAAAATTAATGTATGTTTCAATATCATTTGACATGTTGTCTCGCACTGCATATAGATCGATCTTCTAAGCGAGCAATTGCCGCTGCTCCTATTGTTTCAGTCTGTTCGGTTCGTTTGGCGGTCACACAAAGCGTGAAAATTAAAATGCGATGCCTTTTTAATATGTTGCTTAATTATCATTCCCTTTGCATTACACTGAACCTGCCGCTCTCTGCCATCAACATGTTCATAGACCAAAGATTCACCATGCACTTCGAGATTGCTGATGGAAGGAGAAGTGGTCTACGAGGCCATGTAGTAGTATACAACGCCAAGGAAACGAATGAAAATACAGTAACGTTCGCCGCACTTGTTCTCCAAACGTCGATGTGAACAAGGACCGACCAGAACTTGAAATAGCGATGAAAGAAAGAGAAGTTATTGCAGCAACCTGCAGCTGCAAAGCAGGGTAACAACAACACGTAAAGAGTGAAATGCAAAATTTTAATGCCCAGCGTTATTTGGCGAGCTGCCCAGCAGTTAGGAAGTATGTCGAGTCTTACGCCAACAGCGCGGCATCTTATCCACATAAATAAATAAGAGAGAGAGAACAAAGCTTTATTTTCACATAAGGCGGGGCATTGCAAAAGGATCCAAAAAAATGCATGGGGTTGGATAGGCCCATCTTGAGTTTGAGAGTGGCACAAATTAATTTGGAATTTTTAGGACGTAGCATTTGCGACATGAAAATGCAGCACACATCAGCCGCAGCATTTGACTCGCTCGCTATATGCATGGCCAGCAAACGTCGCGTTAGGTCATGAAGGCGAAAGGCTTCGGTGCCTCATAAAAAGCGAAGGTTGACCGTCGGCATCCCGCCTCGTCGACGTCACCATATTTCGTCATCATGACGTCACAGATTGCCCAAATTTGTGAAGACGTCATCATGTCGCCATGACGCCACATGACATGATGTCACATGATGAGGTGTTCACATGACATGGTCGTTTGCACAGCCTCCATCATCGGTGGACCGATCACGGAGGCAGTGCAAAACCTCGTCAGGTGCACAAAGTTTTTTGGAGCGGGGCGGGGAAAATCAATACATTGACTGACAAGAAGGAGAAGGTGGCATTCGCCTTCCGGTCATCTTAGGGGAAGGCACAAGGAACCTTGCGAATTTTTAAATCCAACGTATCTAAACAATCACTCAAGTATATGCAGCCCATATTGTAGACGCTGAGCACGGGGCCGACGATCAAGAGGTTGCACGGGAACGTTCTGAGATGGTATCGCTCGAGGTAAAAGGCAGCGCCTTTTCCATACTGCGGTAGATAAGCACCATTAGCCGGCGAGAAGCGTGCGCGGATGATCGTGGAGGCCAGTGGCGTAGCCAGGGGGGGGGGGGGGGGGTTCAAACTTTTCCGAAATTTTTCAATTTTGCTTGCGTATATATACGCGAACACAAACAAACGCACGCACGAACACACATAAAGTATGGTTGAACCCCCCCCCCCCCCCTGAAAAAAAATTTCTGGCTACGCTCCTGGTGGCTCAATAAAACTTTCTGCTGGGCGAGTTGGTTCATACTTGGCAGGAAAAAATAATGATGCGCATACACAAGAAACAGACACGGACTCAGGAAACACGGACTAGCGCAAACTTTCAACTAACTTTATTTTTCGTCGTGTCAATATATACGCCACACATCTTGTGGTTACAACGCTAATCGCATTGTCACAGTCATATCACATCAACCCGCGCAAGAATCTCTTCTCACCATGCAATAGCGAAACAGAAGACTGCCTAACACACGCGTCACCTCTGGTTGATATATGATATGCTTCCAACAGTTCCCGTGCACTACTATCGTGGCTTCGGCCCAAAATTCGGATCGCTCGGAAATTCGGTACGCACATGCAATGACGGACATGCGCAGGCAAATGCGCATTCTCTTTATTAATTATGGTTAATTCGTGTTCCCTTGCGCGAACGTTGACACACCTTCCGGTTTGCCCGACATAAGACTTGCCACATGAAAGCGGCAGCTCATAGACGACGCCCACCGCGCAGGCTACATGAGGTGTTTCGTGCTTCATGCCACACTTTCCAGGAGTCTTAGCCGAAGAAATTTTCGGGCAGAGCTTTGCCAGCTTGCGCGGGGCTGAAAAAACCATTGGCACATCGTGCCTGCACGCAACCTTCTTCAGATTGTGAGAAGTGCGGTGCATGTAGGGCATTACTACCGGGCGGCTCCTGGACTGCAGCCCGGGTGTCTAACCGGAACGAGGTGCTTTGGTCTCCCGCAGGAGAACCTCGGCGACTGCCGTAACGAGCGTGCAATGGTACCCGGCTTCCAACACTCGCCGTACTTGATTGCTAAAACTGTCCTGCATAGCATGTGGGCATGACTTCCCAAGCGCAGACCTCAGGCAAAGCTTCACAATCGCCCGTTTAACTCACAGTCGAAGCTAGTTACCGATTCGCACCGACCGCAGCGCAGGGGGAGCTTGAAACTCATTTACAAAGCACGCGGCAGCGCTCCGCAAGCAGCCGACGCTGCCGCCGAGACCGCGTGGTCCTGCCAAGCACGTCACGCCGACGGTGGCGCCGGCGTTTCCAGCGGTGGCCCTCGAGGCCAATATTTCCTTTGCAGCTTGACCATCAAGTTGACTTTCCCCGAACGATCCCGAAGTTGAAGCTGCGCTGTCGCCGTCAATTACAACGATGCGCCAGAGCTGTCGAGGGTCACCTTCCACGCACGCCTGTAGTATAAACAGAATAGTGGTGAACGGCACCGCCATCGCAGAGCCGGTTCCACGCCCAAAGACTCAAAGACGCATTCACCAAAGACGCAAGGCAAGGAGGATAAAGCACAGCAGTGTTCCTGCAGCTGCTGCCTTAGCGCATTACATGGACCCTAAAGCCCCTTCGCTTGACGAACCTTCGTTTTCAGTGCCACCATGGGATCATTGCCAAGTGACCACCAACAAGCCTCTGGGGTGTATCCGTCAAGTGGTGAACGGAAACACTATCTCTAGGTGCACCCCGTTCCGCCCTTTATTTTCGGCATCTCAAACACTTCAACTAAGAGCATATGTGGACGCCGGGTTGACATCATCTATACTGCACACTTCCTTAGTGTGCCCTTCTCATCCACATGTCAACCAGACCTGCTCTTATGCGTTAGACATGCCCATTACATCCGTCCTAGCAGAGTTAGTTGGTCTCTGTGATGGTCTTGCCGCACTTCAACCGCTCGTCGAGATGCACCACCATTCATGTCTGATCCTTTACACGGACTCGACGCAAGCTGTTCGCGTACTCCGTCGCGTTGACCGTTCTGTGGGCTTGGCAGAGCAATTTCACCGTTGCGCTACAGCTTATCCGTGCTCAGTTCGAGTGTGTTGGATTCGCCGATCTAGTGTTCTGGCTGATGCCGCTGCAGATGCCGCTTGCCATCCTGTAACCGTCATGTACCCCTTACCTCTGCTCCTGCTACCACCTTCTGACACTGTGGACATTAACAAAGAAAATCTTCGACGCACCACGCGAGCTCTCATACATCGGCGCGGTCATGACCTCCCGAGTGGACTTACTCGTTAAGAGGAGGTATCGCTCCGAAGGCTTCGCGTGAGTGCAGCTGTGACGCCTTCAATCCGCGCGAAGTGGGCCTACACCGACACAACTTCGAGCTGCCCATTTTGTCCTGCGCCGATGCGGGAAGCAGACCTGAACCACCTCCTATGGACATGCCCTGGGCTTCAAGCGGCTCGTCGACGCCATCTGCGGCGTGCGGGACTTCAGCACACCAGGCCGCCTGACTTGCAGCGATGGATATACGGTCCGAACCATTGGTCCCTCCTGGACTTCATGGAGGAAACGCAGCTACACAGTTTTGTGTAATATGTATTGATGCCGTAGAGCAAACTCACGCAATAAAAAAAAAATCGGAAGTGGAAGCACTGACAGAAATGAATGAGTACTGCACTAATGTCGGTGATTGTGGAAGAAATCTCAGTCTTGAAACCTGCCATACTTCTATGCCTAAACGCGAAAGCTTGACACACTCAATTACTTTATTTCCGAGAAGTCTACAAGAGGTGGAAAACTTATTGCGTCAAGTTAGAAACAACGTTTCGGCAGGGATTGATGAGTTATGTGCCTAACCCATTAAATATGTTGCGGCTCTTATATCTTTACCACTAACACATATCATTAATAGAATACTTGAAACTGGAATGTTCCCCTCAGATCTAAAGCTTGCTCGCATATGCCCACTATACAAAGGAGGTGGCGTTGGTGATATATGTAATTAGAGGCCGATTTCGGTGCTACCCGTGTTACATAAAGTATTTCATAATGTCATGAACACGCGTCTCGTTAACTTCATAAATAAGCCCCACACAATAAATGACTCGCTGTATGGTTTTCAGAAAAATAAACCACTGAGCAAAGTGAGGTATTGGGCTAGTTGGTTTTGCGTGATTAAAATACTGTGCTACAGTTACTGGAACACAGAAAGTTGGAGAGGACACACGTTACGAAGTTGACACGACAAGCACAAACTATCAACTGGATTTATTGAAAAAAGAGAAAAAAGGAAATGTGAAGTAGGCATCGTATACACTATCCCTCGGACATGTGGCAAGGCACATGTAAGGCAATCGGGAAGATGCCTCAACGAACGGCTCAAACAGCATTGCTATGCATGCCAGCAAACGGCAATTAGGTAAGGGGGGGGGCAAAATGAGACGCGGGGCAAAACGCGACATTTTGACTTTGCCGACCTCCACAGCTAATAAAAAAACCCCTTTCCTTTGTTTCTCTGTTTCATCGATAGCTGCTGCTAGTTATCTGCCTTTTAACGAGCGAAGCTCCCTAGGGTGTGGGTCTGTCCCCTCTGTAGTAGTAGTAGTACTAGTAGTAGTAGTAGTAGTTGGTAGGTAGGTAGGTAGGTAGGTAGGTAGGTAGGTAGGTAGGTAGGTAGGTAGGTAGCCACGTATAGTGGAATGTACCCACTCCACGTGATAAAGATGACGATGACGCAGTATAGTGGAATGTAACCCACTACACGTGATAACGATGAAGTATAAGCGCGTTCCAGTATAGTGGAATGTACCCACTACACGTGATAAAGATGACGATGA
Source organism: Rhipicephalus appendiculatus (assembly GCA_030522465.1). Lineage (NCBI taxonomy): Eukaryota > Metazoa > Arthropoda > Arachnida > Ixodida > Ixodidae > Rhipicephalus > Rhipicephalus appendiculatus. The sequence goes on along the minus strand of JALIZH010015431.1, from coordinate 136,383 downwards.
CGCCTGATGACCATGAAGAATAAGCGCGTTCCAGTATAATGGAATGTACCCACTACACGTGAAAACGATGACGATGACGCTGATGACCATGAAGTATAAGCGCGTTCCAGACCGCACATTCTCTTTCTGCCATGGATGAAAACGATCGAGCTTCGCCCACTCATCATCATTCACTTCGTGTATATGGCGTGTTTTTTTTATATGTAAAAGTTGATGATTGCTCACAGGATTTGGGCGGGAAAAATTACGCGGCTGGTGTCAGTGTGTTCATGATCCGTTAAAAAGGGGCGAAATTCTGCTCGGTGAAATTTTCGGATCCGTGCATGAAGCTACTCCTGCGTTAGTACAACAACGTAAGTATTTATTTTGCTACTTTATACTCCTAGCTACATACCACCAAAAGTTTAGTTCGTTTGGTGCCCGGGGCCTAAGCGGAGATTTTTTTTGAATTCGGACATTTGAGAGGGGCAAAACGCGACAAAAAGGCATCGAATTGTCTAAGAGAGTGCCTTATTAAATGAACCATTTACTTAAACTCATTATCTATTATAGTTCCTTGTTTAGGAGGGTTTGGACATACAAGATAATATCATATGGAGCTTCCTGGGAAGAAAACGACATGTAAAAACACTGATTGCTGTTTAGGACAAGACTCACTCCGTTCTCACTGCATCGAGGTTGTTCCGCGTTCTTAATGGTGATCCCAAGAGGCGCATGAAAAAAGTGGAAGAATCTCCAAGCCAAGCCGTTCACAAACACGTCTTGAGATCTAGTCAACGATATTTCTCCAATAATGAAATTTAAAAAAAGAAGCGCTAGAAAATCCGAAAGTTCGAGTTTTAAGTTCATCGCCACACAAAGCCCGGCTGACGAAGTTGAAAGCCACGAAACTCCTCTGCAATTCTGCATCAAAACGGCAAAAAGAGGCGAAGAATATACGTCAGAACATACTAGCCTCCAACCATTGAATAATCGAATGAAGCGCAAGCGTTCAACAAAAGACTACATCAGCACAAAGAAAAACTGCCGGTGTTTGATCTGCAAGGAGTTTTGGAGCAACACAGCCCCGGGTTCTGTCTGGATTCAATGCGTGGAGTGCAAGGACTGGGCTCATGAAGACTGCGTGTGGGCCCACGGAGTGAATTGCAAGTGCTTTTACTGCAAAAAGTGAAGGGGTGAAATTTTTTCACACTGTCTCGTTTTACCCCACGCAGCGTCTCGTTTTGCCCCGCAGGTTGGGGCAAAATGAGACATCTGGAGCATTTTTAATTTATTTTTATAATCAACTTTTCAAATGTGGCAACATGATAATATTTATGGAGCACATACCTTGTACCCAAAGAAAAGTTTCTACATTGACGTTTAATGGTAATGAGTCAAATAAAAATATATATTCAATGTTTTCAAATGTTTGTCGAATTTTGCCCCCACCTTACCAGGCAACCTTTACATGCACTGTGGGTGTAGCCCAATGTTAGAAAAAACGTCAGTTTTGGTCAAATCAAAGAATAAGACCGCACGGGAAATATGCTCAGCCTTTCAATTATCGAACCAGCAAGGCGCATGCGTCAGTTCAAGCTCCATTCTTCTAACCCCGACGGAAATCGAATTTATCTGAAGCCACATGTAGCAGTTGAATCAGCATACTTGGAAAAGAACTTTGAGTCATCGCCGCATCTCGTAATCACCACACGTGTAGCACCAGAAGGCAGTTCAGCAAAATTTCCGCCTTGCCCCCACCCACATCGTGAACAGATCTTTCCTTTCCTGGAGTTCTTTTAAATGCGAATGCAGTTCTTAGTCGGGCTATGTCAGGCGGCGTTGTCCGCGGCGGTGTCCGCGCGCCGGCAGGTGTTATCTCTCCGCTCTCACTCCCTCTCGCATAGCAAGAGCTGCGGGCGCGCGCGCTTATCCTCGCCCCTAGCAACCGGAGCACGTGGTGCGAGTGAGTGTAGGAGAGGGTAGGTGCAGTGCTTCGCCGCTCCTTCTCTCGCCGTTCGCTCTCTCTCCTCCCTGCGCCCCACTCTCCCGTCCGCTCGCGCCTCACTCTCGACCGTTCGCTGGCTGGGCGCCTCTCAAGGCGATGGCAGGAGTCGGTGAAGGCGAATTTACGCCATTAAAATTACTACGCCGTGTACTCTCGGCGCAAGAAATGCATACGCATTTCCTCACGATTCCCTTCGGGGAGGTGGGGGCATTTTTTTTCCTTCATGTTTTTTTTTCCAATAAATCCAGTTGATAGTTTGCGCTTTTCGTGGCCACTTCGTAACGTGTGTCCTCTCTAACATCTTATGTCCCAGTAACTGTAGCGCAATATTCTAATCATACAACCACTGATCTAGCTGTATTACATGTTAAGGATAAAATACTGTACGACATTGAAAATAAACTTTACAGTATAGGTCTTTTCATTGTTCTAAGAAAAGCGTTTCATTGCGTTAATCATGACATTTCGTTATTGAAACTTAACCATTATGGCATTCGCGGTATCGCCTTCGATCTTTTAAAGAGTTGTCTTTCTTGCAGAAAGCAGTGTGTCACAATTGGTGATATATCTCCCCTACTACCACGATAAAACAAGGAGTGCCCCAGGGGTCGATCCTTGGGCCCTTCTTATTTATATTATATGTAAACGACCTATTTGATATTCCTAACTCTCCAAATTTGGTAATGTACGCCCATGACACTAATATCTTTTTTTCCGCGAATATGCTTATTCATCATCAGTAAATGATAAATGAATATCTTATTCAGCTGGATGGTTGGCTTCAGGCAAATAAATTAGCCTTAAATATAAAAAATCCAATTACAGCCTAATTAAGCCAACCAAAAAACTGTGTGACTTTGAAATTACGTTAACATTTCAGGACACCGTTTTATAACGCGTAAGATGTTGAAAATTATTAGGTGTGTGGTTTGTAGAGAGTATGTCGTGGAATACGCACATTAACGAACTTACCTCAGAACTAAGTAGAGCAGTTGGTTTAATTTTCAAGTTGTCGGATGTAATTCCTTTACACCTAAAGAAGACGATATATTACGCGCATTTCTACTCCCGTCTATCGTATTGTACACTAGTTTGACACACCGAAACTACTGCGAATTACGACAAACTGGAGACAATGCAAAAGAAAGTGCTCCGGTTATTTGAGAATTAGTTTGGTGAACCAAAAGACTTACCAACAAATCCTTTATTTATAAAGCATAATTTGCTTAAAGCGAGTAAATTATACGACTATAAACGCCTCCTGCACGTACATAAACATAATCTGTCAAACAGGTCCGCCGCGGTGGTGTAGCGGTTACGTTGCTCGGCTGCTGACCCGAAGGCCACGGGTTCGATCCCGGCCGCGGCGGTCGAATTTCGATGGAGGCGGAATGTCAGAGGCCCGTCTACTGTGCGATGTCAGTGCACGTGAAAGAACACCACATGGTCGAAATTCCGGAGCCCTCCACTACGGCGTCTCTCATAATCATATTGGGACGTAAAACCCCAGATATTATTATTATTAAATCTGTCAAACATGACTGTGATGAGAGATGTGCGCGTGTGTCGTGTGCGGTGCGACAAAGCCTATATGGACACAGCGGACGGAGTGGCGCTGTGACAAGATTTGCCCGAAGAGAAAGACGACGATGGGCTGCGACATGAGGCCACGAGGGAGAGAGGCGTGCGCGTGGAGGGGACTGCCACGCAGTTGGCAAGGTGGTGCTCGAGCGAGCGGAAGCTGGGAGAAGACGGTTCGCCAGCGTCACGGTCGTGGTTTTGTCCCGAGTGCCTGGCAGAGGTCAAGGGTCGGAGCGGTCTGCTTCGCTTGGCCTCAAGCTTCGACGGCGGGTTCATGGAGACAGCGGGAAGCTACCGCAGCCACCAATAACACGGTCGGACGTGCGCCCGAGTGTTAGGCTGTGGCCCCTGGTCCGTGCGTCCGAGCAGAAGACTGCGTGACTTCATCGGCCCCGGTCTTCGTTACCTGCCTGATCCGTCGGCACGTACACTAGAGCGTCGCCCTGGTCTTCGCCTAGTTCCTGCGACGACGGCATTCTTCTGCCCACATCTGTTCTCCATAGACGTCTCCCGCATTAGTACAGGCACTCACCGGTGAAACTGTATTGATCACGCTTGGACTAAACTCGGTTATGTGCCTTGAATTCTTTTCATAGGTTATATAGTGCCTCGTTATTATTAGTGCCTGTTGTTCTGTGCCATATGTTCGTGTGTTGTTTCATATTATTATTATTATTTGGTTTGCATACATAAAAATTACACCATCTCCCGCTAAAGGGAACCATGTGTAGATGTGAAGCAGCGGGCGCTAACGCTTACACTGACGGCGGCGTTGACGCTGGCGCTCATCGCAGCGTTGCGCAGGAGAGAAAACTGGGGAGGCGCAAAGCAGGCAGTGATGGAGCAGTGTTTCCTACTGGAACATGCCAATCGCTGCTAATGGGCAATCAGAGACAGAAGACTCGGACTGGACACAGAGACCCGCAGTCCGCTTTTAGTTAACGCGCACGCTGCGAATTTTTATTGTTCAACAACGCACAGGAGAAATCTCCCACCGGCACCACCTCGAGGTCAAGATCCATTGCCATATATACGGGGTGGCCAGTGAACGGTTGTGCAGCACGAGCAGTCGGTTTTTTCAACCAAGAAACTCGCTAGCAGACGCTGCCTGCGTCGGCGTCGCGAGGCGAGAGAAGGGGGGAGCGTAGGAGAGGAGAGAGAGGGGGGTGACCCGCATGCACAGTGGGAGTGTGAACGCCGTGGGCAGGGATGCGTAGAGGAGAGAGGGGGGGAGCGTAGGAGAGGAGAGAGAGAGGGGGGGACGCGCATGCGCAGTGGGAGTGTAGACGCCGCGGGCAGGGATGCCTAGAGGAGAGAGAGGAGGGGAGGCGCATGCGCAGTGAGGGTGTGGTTGCCGCGGGGAGGGATGCCTAGAGGAGAGAGAGGGGGGAGAGGAGGTTTTTTATTTTTATTTTTTTTAAAGGGTTTGCGCATGCGCAGTAGGGGTGGGCACGCAGCACACCACCACCACCGGATTAAGCTTCGCCATAAGATGCTTCACATCTAAAAACACGAAGACACAGAGGAAATAGGGAGGGAACAGCTGACAACTGCCACCTAGAGGGGCACAACGCCTGCCTGCTCCTTCGGGAAGGGAGAAGACAGAGGAAAGGAAGACATGAGGGAACAAAAGGAGAGATAGAAGAGGAAAGAGGAAGAACAAACAAACAAAACAAATAACACTGACGTAAACACAAATAAGTAGTCACATCGAATAATGTCTATAAGCGCGAGGCCAAATCGGTTTTCTTTAGGAAAGTTAGTAGGGCTCGATGGGCCTGGTCACGCCTAGTAGCACATCCACCCGGGAACAGGCAATCGTCAAGTGTCCTGCACCTAAGTCCAATAAGTCCATATTCCTTCGTGAGCAGTGCTCGCTGCGCAACGAATGTTGGACACTCTAAAATTATGTGTTCTTGTGTCTCGCAGGAGCCACACGACGGACATAACGGACTGCCCGCACGTCCTTGACGATATAATCGTTCGCGCACTGATACAGCACCAACTCTTAACTTAAATAACAAGGCTATGTCACGACGAGGCAATCCACGAATTTGAGGAGGGAACAATCCTCTTGGGACACGCTGGTCGGTGTGCTGCTTTAGAAGATGTTGGCGGATCAGCAGACGAACGTTGTCAAACAGGCATGAAATTTCTTGGCAGTCACACTCGTTGTGGACAGAACTTGAAGCAAGGTGATCGGCCTCTTCATTCCCCGGAATACCAACATGTGAAGGTATCCACTCGCAAATGAGGGATACCCCACGAGTAATAAGTTGTGAGGCAGATTTAACGATGCTGCACATAATTGGGCCATCGGAGTCTGTTCTCAACAATCTGCAAAGGGCAGCACGAGAGTCTGTAAGTATGATAACCTTCGATGCTCCTAATTCTTCTTGCACGTTTTTCATAGCAACATCAATCGCAGCTAGTTCCCCAGTTGTTGATGAGGATGGATGCGGTATGCGAAACACCCGGCGGATGTTTGTCGTAGGGCAAAAGAAAGCTGCAGAGCCACCTTGGCCGCCGTTGTGTACAGATGCGTCTGTAAAAACTTGAAGGTAATCGTGAAAATTTTCATATAGGTGCGACTGGGCCAACTGACATAGTGCCGAAACAGGCTGGTCAGACTTTTTGAGTATTCCGGGAATGGAAAGATAAATGTGGAAGATGCTTTTGCTGCGCTCTTTCGGAGCTGTGAAGGAAGAATTTTCTGGACTGCTAGCAATCGTGGTAAACAATGTCGCCATTTTCCCCATGCGAGAGTTCGGGCGCTGAGTGAGGCGATTAATAAGTGCATTACCGTCTGGTGCTCTGTACATGCGCTGTACATGGTGCAGCGCTCTTTGATCAGCCTGCAGCCTCAGGGGCAACTGGTTCGCTTCGGTGAGTAGAGGAACAGACTGCGCCTCGCGAGGTAAACCAAGTATGATTCGGAGTGCAACACGATGGTCTCGTTCCAGCTGAGACATCAAACTAGGCGGCACGTTTAAAACAGGCAAAGCGTACATCAATCCAGAGAGCACAGCTGACTGATACACTTAAGAAAACAGAAAACAGCCTCGCCATTTTTCCTAAGAACGTTGCCGTCACCGACGCAACGTGCTCTTTCTCTCCGCTTGTTCATAAGAATCCCATCACAATGGCGCCCAACGTGAGGCACGGCTGATTTCTGTTCTTTCGAAAGGAACATAACAACCGCGATATGGATCTGAAAGAACAAGTTAGTCTAGGCGAGAAGCTTGGTTTGTCGGGAGACGCGCTTCGAACGTGGATAGAAGAACAGAGAGCACGTGAAAGGGACATTCGCGCTGAGGAACCTTATGCTCTGCGCGAGCAGCACGAGCGCGAGGAGAAGACACGACGTGAGCAGCACGAGCGCGAGGAGAAGGCCCGAAGCGAGCAGCACGAGCGCGAGGGACTTGCACGTGAGGTGGAGTTGACGTTATTGCGGGAAAAAGCAGCTCTCGAGAAGAAAAAAAACGGCAGATCCCACGCACTGTGGGAATCGATGTGATGCGAAGCAGCCAGCAAGGAGCAAATCATGCTGTACATAATATGCATGTCATTATTTACATGTTAGGACCTGTCATTTGTGTTCGTCATACAGTCACGTGACGCAATACAAATTTTGGTGTATATCAAGCTAGCGAACTGGACGCAAGCGCACCATGAGCGTGGTATGTAAATGGCATTGTAGATGACATGCATGCCATGATTTTCATGTTACAACCTGCCACTTATGTTCGCTTAGTTTTTTACCTCGAATCGCAACGAGACGCGAGACCAATCTGCCTTCGTTTCGCATGCGTTCGTATTCTCGCGCTCTGCGCATCGTGCAGACGCCATCCACGTTCCAGCGTTTACATTGACGGACACCCTGTCAATTCCAAAGTGTGTTCCTCGAACGCCTGCGCCCACTGAGACGGGGTCGGTCAGAATGGAACGTGATGCGCGCGTCTCCCTCCTTGCATGATTAGAGACGCTGGTCACAGCGACGCTACGCAAGCAAAGCGCGAGCGCTGTAAAGTCCAACGCGACCAGCGTCCGTTTGCGCGCCCCGGCGCCCAACTGGCACTTTGCCAGGGCACGGCTGGAGGGACGGACGGACGGGCGGACGTCGGACGTGAACATGAGACATTAAAGGCTTTCACCTTAAAATTTGTATGTCAAGCTGGCGAAACGGCCACAAGGGTGTCATGAGCGTGGCATGCAAGTCATGTTGCACATGACATGTCATGATTTGCATATTGCCACTTGTCATTTATCCTCGTCATACAATCACGTCACTGAACAGCAAATTTGGTGTATATCAAGCTAGCGAAACGGCCACGGGAGTACCATGAGTGTGGCATGGAAGTCATGTTGCACATGATATATCATGGTTTCCATATTACCACTTGTCATTTATGCTCGTCATACAGTCACGTCCCTCAACACGAAGTTTGTTGTATATCATGCTACCGAAACGGCCACGAGTGTGTCATGAACGTGGCATGCAAGTCATGTTGCACATGACATGTCAAGACTTCCGTATTACCACTTGGCATTTATGTTCGTCATACAGTAACGTCACGCCATACCAAATTTGGTGTATATCAAGCTAGCGAAACGGCCGTCAGCGCGCAATGAGCGTGCCATGTAAATCATGTTGTATATGACATGCAGGTCATGATTTTCATATTACCACCTGTCATTTATGCTCGTCGTACAGTCACGTCCCTCAATACCAAACTTGGTGTATTTCAAGCTAGCGAAACGGCCACGAGAGTGTCATGAGCGTGGCATGCAAGTCATGTTGCACATGACATGTCATGATTTTCATATTACCACTTGGCATTTATGTTCGTCATACAGTCACGTCACGAAATACCAAATTTGGTGTATATCAAGCAAGCGAAACGGCCGTCAGCGCGCCATGAGCGTGGCATGTAAATCATGTTGTACATGACATGCACGTCATTATCTGCATATTACCACCTGTCATTTATGTTCGTCATACAGTCACGTCACTCAATCCCAAATTTGGTGTATATCAAGCTAACGAAACGGCCGCGAGCCGGCCATGAGCGTGGCATGTAAATCATACTTTTCATGACAAGTTAGTCATGATTTTCATGATATGACCAGCCATTTATGTTCGTCATACAGTCATGTTATGGCATACCAAATTTGGTATAAATCCCATTAACGATACGGCCAGGAGAGCACAAAGTCGTAGGCGGCTAGATAGATAGATAGATAGATAGATAGATAGATAGATAGATAGATAGATAGATAGATAGATAGATACGCTCAAAGTCGCCGAAGTTCGCTAAGAAATGCTTCGCATTTAAAACTTGCAGCTTCGTATACGTTTGTTAGAAACTCAGAATGCTGCCCATGATCGCGTGCCCGTGGATGTTGAAAGTGTCAGTAATATTGACCGATTGGCGCCCCAGCAGCCAATCTGCCCTCGTAACTTTCTTCCGCTCTGCGACGAGAAAAGGAAGGACTTAGATGCGTATTTTCGCCGATCTGAGGCGATCGCAGAAGGACAAGAGTGGCCGAAGGACAAGTGGGCTACTCTTCTCAGTATGCTTTTGGTGGGAGAAGCCTTGAAGGTATTTGGTCGGCTCTCCCCAGGAGACTCACTTGATTATGAAAAGGTAAAGGTGGCCCTATTGCAGAGGTTTCGGTTTACTGCTGAAGGATACAGGGAGAAATTTCGTCCCAGCAAGCCGGAGGACCTCGAAACTGGCCAACAATATGCCGCTCGCTTACAGGGTTATTTTGACCGGTGGTTTGAAATGTCGGGGACGCCGAAAACATACGAGGGCATGCGAGACCTCTTAGTCTCAGAGCAGTTTCTGAAAAACTGCCACAGCAAACTCGCAGTATTCCTAAAGGAGAGGAACTCCAAAACCCTGAAACAGATTTCCGAGCCATGCGACCACTTTATGGAGGCGCAACAACAACGAAATCTCGGCCAGTTTCGGGAGGCGTTTGGACTCTCTTCTATATCGGGGGAGAGTCGGCGGGGAAAGGAATCATCAAAGTCTTCACAGATAGTATGTTTCCCGTGTGACCGTGTCGGACACGAGGCTTCGTCATGCCGAACGAAAAGCAAGCAGCCCTTTTGTCACGTATGTCAGGAAGTCGGTCATCAAATGAACAGTGACTGTAAGAAGAAAAACGGGGAAAGGACAAGCTACGTGCGCAGTGGTTTCAGCTGAACGGGAAGGAGCGGAAGACACAGAAAAGTTCCCGAGCTGCGCCGTAAAGGAGATTACCAGTGTGTGTCAAGGTGACGAGCAAGAGAAAGGCTGCGGAATTGAGAAGGATAGGTATATGCCGATATCGGTTGGAAGACTTTCTGGAAGACAAGTAAAAGTACTGCGTGACTCAGGCAGCAACACTGCCATAGTGCAGTGAAACCTGGTTCCTGACATCGCTTTGACAGGAAGAAGGGGCACCGTCATCCTTGCGGACGGCACATCCCAAGAGCTTCCAGAAGCGTGGATACACCTGTCCTCACCGTATTTCACGGGACGTCTACTGGTAAAATGTATGCCATGTCCCCTGTATGAAGTGATTTTAGGAAATCTACCAGGGGCACGAGCACCTAACAATCCTGACCCAAAATGGTCACATAGGGTGGATCAGAAGGGATACGCTCAGAAAGGAGCCGGAGAATGCTGGGCACTAAGTCCAGTGAGGATTGCAACAACGAAGGGCAGAAAATTGGACTACCAGTATGGGGAAAGAAGATTGTACTCTGCCATCACAAAAGGAGTTCTTCGTGCGGCTAAAAGTGACGATCCATCGCTAAGATCGTGTTTTGAACAAATTGATGTGGTTAATTTTACAAAGTGGGGCACTCGCGAAGTGTTCAATATGAAAAATGGATTACTTTACAGAAACCGAAAGCTCCGCAATGGTAAGCAGTGCACACAAGTCGTTCTGCCACAATACCTGCGCGGATATGTCCTAAGAGTTGCTCATGACACCCACTCGGCCGGACGCCAAGGAATGAGACGCACGTGGGACCGCGTGCAGGAGGTGTTTTACTGGCCAGGGATGCAGGATGACACGAAGCGATTTGTGCGGTCCTGTGACGTCTGCCAGGGAAAAGCGCTCAGGGGAAAATCAAGTCTACCTTAAGACAAAAAATACATGAACCATGGATCAACCGCTTCTTCTCTTGCCTACTGTTTAAGATGAGCTGCTCCTGGAGTCTTCGAAGAGGACCGCTTTCTGTGGTTGGCTAAAGAAGTAAAGTGTACTTCATTCTGAGTACCCTATACCACAATGACGAGTTTTTTTACCTGATAAATTCTAGGAAAAGACTACATGAGTCGCATATAGATGTGAGCGGTAGATTTGTTTTGTGACACAGTGAGGCGTGCTTCAATAATGCGGGTGTGAAAACAAAAATACTGACAGATGTATATAATTCTCGTTTGTGTTCTCACCGTGAATTGTGCATTTCGCGGTGAGAGTTATCGCGCACATGGCTGAAGTTTTGCTTCGGGGAACAAAACTTTTGAAAGGGAGACTTGTGTGATGAGAGATGTGCGCGTGTGTCGTGTGCGGTGTGACAAAGCCTATATGGACAGAGCGGACGGAGTGGCGCTGTGACAAGATTTGCCCGAAGAGAAAGACGACGATGGGCTGCGACATGGGGCCACGAGGGAGAGAGGCGTGCGCGTGGAGGGGACTGCCACGCAGTTGGCAAGGTGGTGCTCGAGCGAGCGGAAGCTGGGAGAAGACGGTTCGCCAGCGTCACGGTCGTGGTTTTGTCCCGAGTGCCTGGCTTGCCGACGTAGCCTAGTTAGCAGAGCACCGCACTTGTAATGTGGAGTGCGTGTGCCAGGTTATCACAGGCAGAAAGTGTATTTTAAATGCGAAGCATTTCTTTGCGTACTGCAAGCACTTTGGTCTATCTATCTATCTATCTATCTATCTATCTATCTATCTATCTATCTATCTATCTATCTATCTATCTATCTATCTATCCATCTATCCATCTATCTATCTATCTATCTATCTAGCCATCTATCTATCTATCTATCTATCTATCTATCTATCTATCTATCTATCTATCTATCTATCTATCTATCTATCTGTCTATCTATCTATCTATCTATCTATCTATCTATCTATCTATCTATCTATCTATCTATCTATCTATCTATCTATCTATCTAGCCGCCTACGTCTGGGTGCTCTCGTGATCGCCTCCTTAACTTGAGGTCGACCGAAGTTAGTATGGGAGGGTAAGAGGATTTGACGAATATGTCTGGCTCGTAGGTATTTGAAAAACGTTAAAATCCCGTCACGTACGCCGTCAAACTCATTTCTCCAGTCACCTGTGGCTCATACCCTTATACAACAAGCCAGTCATAACTCTACCACGCATTTTACGTCAACAGTTCGCAGCCTACAGACGTGTGCGACTAGTGACCACCGACGACCCATCTACGTGTTTGGACATATCCCTTTCCGACCCAGCGACCAGTATACTGGACATAAGGAAAAAAGCGGTGCAGAAAAGCAAGCAGAGCTACAATCTGAACCGAAACCACTTTGACAGCTTCTGTAAGGGTCCAGCAATATGTTTTTAAATGTAGTTCCTCCTTCAGCCCCATTTTCTGGTGGTGGCGCCTCAGAGTAGTGGCGTCATCCACGCGGAAACGCGCGCGCACGATGTGGTCAAGTGTACAAAATTATTTTGGGAGCTCTCTACGCACAATTCAAATAATTTAAATCGTGCGTGCTGTCCTATGTCTGCTTGATACATTATTGCACAAAGGTAGCGCTTGTAGTCAGAAGCTTGTTGGCAATGCGAGAATGTATTTATGTCCAGTATACTGGACACCAGGATGCAAGTGGCACACATCGTGCTAAACATGGAGTGGAAAAAAAGAAATAAAGGGGCAGCGTTACATGACAACCTTGAAGGCCAGCCACAGAAAATGAAACTGGGACATGCTGGGAATCTAACAAGACCATGGAGCACGAGGTGGGAGCGTCGTCTGATGAGGTTGACTTGTGGACGCTAGGCGCGCTCCCTTCCAGGTTTTCTTCCCCTTCGTGCTGCTGAACGCTATGTGTGACAGCTAACCATGAGAAACTTTTTTTTGGGTCAAAACGAACTGTTTTTTGTGTTTTAGACAATTGACCTTCTCACAGGGCCAAAAGTAACACTCTTTCAAGCAAAATAGCAGAATGCCTGTACCCATATGTGCCACAAATTAATCCTAGTGTCCAGTATACTGGACATGGTTCTCCTGAGAAAACCATTGTACTTACAGTGTCCTTTATTTTTTTGCATGCTTTTGAATGGCCTCTTAGCTAGAAAAGAACATTAAAAATTTTTGTTCTACCCTAGAAAAAATTTGGGACGGAAAGGGATATGGCGAACAGCCTGGAGGAGTTTGAGGGTTTCTTGGCACAGGGCGTCAACGCCATTGAGGCCGACGTTTCGTTTGCTCCGAACGGGACGGTGACGGACTTCTACCACGGTCCCGGCTGCGACAGTGGACGAGAGTGCGAAAGGCGGACCGATGCTGGCGTCTACTTCAACCACGTCAAGCGTACTGTGAGCGCAGGTGGGTGTGTCACGCGATACCGCTCTTTCTGCGTACTCTGTAACTAGAGAGGAGAGTTTGCATCTAGTTCATTCTGTGAAAAGAAAAAAAAAACAAGAAACTCCAGGCATAAGCGGAAAGCGCTGCAGTCACAGCGAAAGCTGGAAGAGCGGCAAAGAGCCCGTTGCAAACTCTCTTGGGGCTACTAATACAAGTAAACTTGCAAGGTACCCACTATGCCATAAGTCATAATTTTTGTCAAGTTTGGAAACACCCATTACGCCAGGGGTCTCAAACTCATCTCGGGCAGCGGGCCGCAGTCGCATAATTTAGTCCCGCAAGTGCAGGGGAAGAATGTAAGAGCGGGGGGGGGGGGGGGTAGTTCGTACAAATTGTTAGCAAACACTATCATTGAAAAGAAAAACTTTTCCATATCTCATACACGGGTCATTTTTGAAGAAGATTTGAGGCCAGGATTCCATCCAGCAACATGTCAGTAACGATCTCCAAAATGATTGAAATCTGGACGCCGATCCTGAAATACTGTTCTTGTCTCACGTTACGCTTCAACACATGGTGACCACTGACCACATAGGGTGCCTCAAGAAAACAATGTCTTAGACCAGTCATCCCTGTGTAGCTCACGAACGTACTTATCATGAAAATAAAAAAAATATATATATGTATGGGACGAACATAGCCATGTGTGGGCCGCGGGCCGCAACCAAGAGCCTCGCGGGCCGCATGCGGCCCGCGGGCCGCGTGTTTGAGACCCCTGCATTACGCCATTATTATTCACTCTACGGAGTAGCGAGCTACCCGCTACACATCTGCAAGCCATTATGTGCCCTTTGTTGATACGGTGGCTGATGACGATGAGGAATTATGGTTGTGCCTTTTGTAATGGGTTGGAAGCATTCAACGACCCATTAGTTACGCAATTCGCATTGTTTAACGCCTGGTTATACAATTAAGATTATCTGATGCCTGGTTGTTACTTTACTCTTCTTCCACGCCATGTGTTAACGTCGTTCCTACCCGACATGAAGCCTTTATAGGGTCTTTTTGCAAACGAGTTTCGAACACCGGTATTGCTCTGGTAGAATACTGGGCTGCCATCGTGAGGGCCCGGGTTGGAAACTCGTTCCATCCTGGATATTTTTATTTATTTCGTTTTTTTTTATAACTTCGCGCGATAGTGGTTACGGACACCGGTGGCGGCGATGACCATCCTACCATTCGCCATGTAAAAAAGCCCGCTACCATCAGTAATGTAAACCATGTAAATAATGTGAATTAGCAGGGACAGTTGGGCGAGTTAGTTGAAGTTAATCTTTAAAAAAGCGCGAAAAAAAAAACCACAACAGACAGGTAGCAAGACATGTAAATAATCGTTGTTACTGCTATCAGCTCCGGCTCCTCTGCTCGACTTCTCCCCCCAGGCTTTGCTGGTTCCGGTCCTATGGGCAGACCCCAGACCACATCGCAGGAGAGGCAGGCGCGCGTCGCAGATACATTTTTGGTATCGGTGGATGCTATGAGCGAGGCCGACGCTTGGGCTAATGCAACGCCACCTAAAGAAACTGCTAAAGTCGCCACCTCGCGGTGTGTTAAGGCGTTGATTGCATTTCTCCTTTTGGAAACGTGCCGAATTGGATTGACGCGTAGCAGGATCTAACCGCGGTGGCCATGGTCGTAATTCATTACTTCACCGCCGACCAAGAGCACTGTGAGAGGAAAGTGTGAGATATAAAATGCACGTTTGTACAGCCTCCTCAAGATGTGACCGTGCCGCAGAGCATAACGTGCCCGGGTGCTGCTGTCGCGGACCTAGAGGTCGCGGGTTCGACTCCCAGTGAAGGATCTTATTTTCTTTGTGATCAGATCGTGTGCATTTTTGACGTCATTTCCGTGATGGTAATGCGTCACTGAAGACTTGGGGAATACCGGCATAAACCACTTCCGTGTTGGAAGAATGGTTAGAAACATGTTATCAATGCGAGACACGTGCAACTGTTACTGCAAAAGATGGCTGATCCCTGCGTCATAAGAATCGGTATGACACGAAATTGAAACTTATCGTCACAGTAGTAGTTGATTGTTTATAGTGATTTCATGTATGAGAGCTTGTACAATGACTATTGTGATTTGGCAGATAATGCGCGCGCACAACTTTTCTTGCCAATGGAAGAAACGCTACCGCACCGAAGCTTTTGCACATGTACTCCCACGTGATGTAGTAGGGTATGGCACGCGCAATGATAATAACTGATGCGGTTTAACGACCCAAAACCACGATTAGGTTATTAGAGACATCGTAGTGGAGGGCTTCGGAAATTTTGACCATCTGGTGTTCGTTAACGTGAACTGACATCGCACAGTACACGGGCCTCTGCCGTTTCGCCCCCACCGAAATGTGACCACCGCGGCCGGGATCGAACCCGCGACCTTCGGGTCAGCAGCTCAGCACCGTAACCGCAACACCACCGCGGCGGACGGCGCCGCTTAGAGTTCGAGGCACATGTAAGAGGCGGGACTTTCGCACGCACACAAAAACGCAGTTACAACGTGTGAAGTGAAACAAATATAAATATCTCACTGGTGTGAGTTTCGTCCTGTCCCAGGGAGCTACATGTGTAGTAGTTTTCATATCTCACGTAGAAAATACGAACTCAGTGGTGTGTCTGCATTCATTGGCGGTAGGATACGCACGATTTGACTCTGTAGCCTTTGCTTCATTGCCAAGAAAAGTTGTCCGCGAGTATAGCACCACTTGATGTGGACGCACCCACTTTGCCGCCTATAGTTGCGCAACTCAGTCCCGACGACTAATGCCTATAATCTTGATTTGACCCTTACGGTAGCTGAAGTTGTTAACATACACCTGGACACCGCATATGATGAATCGCGCTCAACGATTACATCATCAAGCACGTAATTAACACTGATACTCGATATGCACTCCTTCATAGCGTCGTGAAACTCGAAGAGAAACGCACTCGGCCTCGGTGGATCAGTGGCTAGGGTGCTCGGCTGTTGACGCAAAGGTCGCGGGTTCGATCCCGGCCGCGGCGGTCGCATTTCGATGGAGGTGATATTGTAGAGGTCTGTGTACTGTGCGATATCAGTTCACGTTAAAGAACACCAGACGGTCAAAGTTTCAGGAGTTCTCCACTACGGCGAGGAAAGTGTGCAAAATAAAAGACGCGTTCATGTAGCCTTCTTCATGTGTTTGGTGGTAGCGCAGTAGGTTAAACGCCCGCCAGCCACTGTCGTGGATCGAGAGGTCGTAGGTTCGACTCCTGTTAACAGCGGTTTTTTTTTCTTTGCCATTTGATGGTGGTCATTTTGCTCACCTGTTTCCGCGACGGAAATACGTCATGAAAGTTTTGGTGCACCCCGGCATAAAACACTGTCCAAACGTCGACTCGAGCACATAATCGCTGTATACGAATTTTTTTTTCATCACAAGCTTCAATTTTCCCCATCCTGTCGTTTTCTGAATTGCGTGTTAATGTTTTACCAGCCTAAGACGACTTCAAGACAAAAGCCATCTTGTTTTTCTCCTTCTCTTTCATCTGAAACGATTGAATTGATTCGGAGCGCTTGGCAGCGCCACACACTAAGCCAACAAGGCGGCTCCAAACAATGCGGGCATCATCTCAATGACATATTTCGAACGCATTGCGCTTATACACAGCGTCCCAAGATGTCACTCTGCTATCATTTGTGCACACGTTTCGAACGGTATTTTTCTGTGAGTGTGCGCTGACTCCTCGATGCGCTAAAGTGCTTCAATGGTCCGAAATGCCAAGCGAACAGAATTTTATCGATTCGCGCTTGATAACGGTGTATTTTGTTTTCTTGCATCAGAAAACGGACGACATAGGGACAAAATGCTGCTGTTTTACGTTGACATCAAACTCATAAACCTACCCGGAAAGAAGGACATGTATGCAGGCGGTGTCTACCTGGCCCAGAAACTCATGCGTCACCTTTGGAGCGGAGGTTAGTGCGACGAAGCCCCAGTTTTTCTTTTTTTTGCTATGCCAGTTACAGACATTCATACAGTTCATTACTTCACTTGATTCTTTCGTAAACATGTTCAATGTGCTCAAATACGCGCAGAGCGGCAGTCATAGCTCAAATGGCACGGCATTGCGCCCGCCTTGCTGGGAGCATATATACTATGGGCCAGGTTACAGCTTGTGGTAAGGCAGTTTTTCCCCACTTTCACTTGTTTTACACATGCAATTTCTACTACTCAAATATAATAACCAAGTAATGTTCTTAGTTCTGGCTTAGTTTTGCTATGTTTTGGCGCCATATCGTGGTAAGCAAAAAGAAAAAAAATTCAGCAGATCGCACGTACCTTGGGAATTCACGTTATGCTAAGCATGCGCAATGAAGGTGACTGTGTTGTAAATTTTTTTATTGAGCGAAACGTTACGAAATGACGCTAAAGATATGTACAAATGTTATACCCACAGACATACGTTTAACAGTCGCATATGTTTTATATAACCAGTTGTTTGCAGTTGCGTAACGATGCCAACAGCAACATGGGTATTAGCAACACCAGAAGCGGTAAGCTGATATGTATCGTTTGTGCTCGCGAGGATGGCACCCTGGACACTGCTCAATAAATCGACTTCAGTGGATGGCGCTTAACTACAATCGACGTTAACCCGACGTGACGGCTGTGTCATAGGAGTACACATGCAATGTTTAAAAAAAAATTCCCCATCTCCCGCTAAAGCGAACCATGTGCGGATGCGAAGCAGCGGGGAGATAGCTTGAGCGGGAGGAACGTCGCCGCTCTCATTTCACGACAGCGGTCCGGGCGCTCATCGCGGCGCTGCACAGGAGAGAGAATGAGGCGCGCGCGCTCCGTCATTTTCATACCGCGGAATTACCGTGGCGCCCCCCAGCGGAGTATGCAGCTGTCACACCACCTGTCATGCGCGCCGCTCCGTAGAGGATTCCTAGAGGAGAGGACGGGGGGGGACCGTAGGAGAGGAGAGAGGGAACGTGCATGCGCTGTGGGGGGTTTGGGACGCGGGAGCCGCTCCGTAGAGTAGAGGATTCCTAGAGGAGAGAGGGAGAGAGGACGCGCATGCGCTGTGGGGCGCTCCGTAGAGTAGAGGATTCGTAGAGGAGAGAGGGGGGAGAGGACGCGCATGCACGGTGGGGATGTGGGACGCGGGCGCCGCTCCGTAGAGTAGATGATTCCTAGAGTAGAGAAAGGGGGTGAGCGTAGGAGAGGATAGGGGAGGGGACACGCATGCGCTGTGGGACGCGGGGGCCGCTCCGTAGAGTAGAGGATTCCCAGAGGAGAGAAAGGGGGGTGAGCGTGGGAGAGAGAGGGGGAGGGGACGCGCATGCGCTGTGGAACGCGGGACGGACTAAGCCCCCTCCAAACACACGCAAGCAAGATCAAGAAACGGGTCAACCTGGGCGACAGACACCACCTGCCTAGCCATTGCTAAGCAGCCTCTCTGTGCTCTCGGCCATGACTCTGATGACTGTAGTAGTGGTTGACGGCCTCCATATTACTACAGTGTTCTGGTTCGCATAATGGGTGCTTCCCTACTGCATGAAAGTGGCCGGACGCGGGACGCGGGATGCGGGAGGGACGGACAAAGCCCCGAGCATAAGATGCTTGGCATCTAAAAGTGGATAGCCAGCATTGCAACCACAATTGACATTTCACGAACATTAGGGTCTATTTGAAAAGTAGTTCCGAGAGCTGGCGTGGTTCTGTGCTAGAATACTTGATTGCCACGCATTATGCTGGGGTTCGATTCCTGCTAGGACCCTGACATTTATTCTTTGCATTCGTCCGGTCAACTCTGCCAATGTCTGTTTCTCGCCGTTCCTGGGTAGATATAAACTGTCAATCACCCGTGGCACATACCCGCATACCTGTGGCACATACCCGCCCGTGGAATACGGATACCTTTCGCCACACGTGTCTGGCGAAAAGCGTTTGACGACGTACGCGACGGGATTGTTTAGATTATTCATGTCATGACCAGCGAGTCATATTCTTCAAACGATCTTACCCTCCCATATTAATTTTGGTTTGCCCCAAGTTAAGGGGGGTGATGACGACAGCATCCAGACGTAGGCGGCTAGATAGACACGTAGATAGAAACGCTAATAGTGCCTGCAGTATACGCAAAGAAATGCTTCGCATTTCGAATCACAGTTTTGTCGCACGGGCGAAGCAATGAATGCGATAGCAAGAAATTGGAATGCAAAACAGAGCAAGGCTTCGTTGGGGTCCGCTTTGGCGTAACATTGTGGAACGCTTGCGTAAGGGAATACGACGGCTACACAGACAGCCAGCGAAGCAGCTTGCATGCTCTCTGTTGCTTCAGTGCGAAGCGTTCAGAGTACAGCGTGTAACAAGGTATGAGCCGTTGCTTATTCTCTCTAGGGATATAACACGCGCACGGCTGCGGGCGACCAGGTCACGCAAGTCAAAGCGCGCATGCCCTCACGGAAGCACACGGACCCCTTTCCTCTCTGCGGTTCCTATGGCCATGCGCCTTTCGCGCGACGTAAAATGGGCGGGGCGTTTCTTCCGCTTGCGGAGCCATCAGCGGCAGGCCTCGCACGCCGGGCGATGTTATCGCATGCGCCTTTTGCGCAACGAAGATGGCCGGCTCGCTTCATCACTATATTTCAGCAGCGTTCGTCGGCAGCGCTCGCGTGCTTGTACGTGTAACCACGGCCGTGGTAGAACACACGACGCGCGGGGCGATTTTATCAATTTGGGCTTTGTACAGAGCATGACGGTGACGGCTAAAACCCGTTGAGAGTGTCCATACAATTGCTCTCGCAATGGAAAAGAACATCGAGTCTCTTGGGTTACCTTCCTTTAAACGAAATGACCCGACGGGACCGCTTAACGGCTCATGTGTAAGACTGACAACGCGATGCGCAAGCTGCAAATCCACCCCATTTGAAATGTATGACAATGTCATAGGTCACATTTGCAAGGAGAGCAACGCCCCAAGAGAGGTAATCAGGAGATGTGTTATGGAAGGTTCAGTTAGCTGCTCGACAAATTACTGCTGTAAATTTGTGTCTCTTTCGTTGGAAGACTCGGATGACTGATAACCGGAGCTTGCAGTAAATTGTTTTTATTGTTTTGTTTGTGTAGCTCATTACCTACATAAAGGGCAACGTATTCGTATCACATTAACTTTGTATGACGGGCCTGAGTCGTCCTAAATGTTCTTGCTACGTGGGTGAAAATCTTTTATCCAGTGTTGCTACCGCTGGAGAAACAAACGCATTCATCTGACAATGTCATCGTGAAACAGATAATTTCCTCTTCGCTCACACTGACTTGCTCTTAAATTAAATGAAAAAAAAATGTTGGAGGTAGTGCATTTTAAACCATATACTTCGAAGCCAGTAGCTATTTGAGAAGCGTGTGAACTTGAGCTTGTTGATACACATTCATAGTAAAAAACAGCGCGAAAACAACAAAGACGAGACAGATGAAACAGTACAGCTCTAGTCCTGTTTCACCTATCTCGTCTTTGTTCTTTTCGCGCTGTTTTTCACCAGAAGCTATGTTTGGTGTGCAATCTTGTCGGCGTCACCGCCTAATCCTTGAACTCACGCAGTGAGTGAGTTCAAGACCGCGACTGTGTGTCGAAGTCACGCCCTTGAAAGGGCGTTGAATTTGGCAAAAAAACGGACGAACTAAGCGCGGCGCTGCTAGAGTTAAAACTCTTATCCGTACTGTTCTTAGGGTTGGAATGTTTCTCGAGGAAGGAAAAGCGAAGTGTGTTGACATGGAGCTGGGCTTGCCAATGATGAGTTATGGACTTACAAGGTGAAATAAGTAACTGAAACTGTGCAAAGGAGAAACACCAAACAGGGTTTCCCTGTTTCATAGTTGCTCCAACGGCTGTCTAAGTCAATTTAGTTGTCTTATAATACACATATTTGTGTCTCAATAGCTGCGTTTTCGAGTGTTTTCTTTCTTTATTGACGCTAAGCATGAGCAGCCTAGCGCGCAGGTGGTGCTGATCATTCAGACCGCTATGAGCCATGAAACATGAAAGAATGAAAATGTCAGCGGCCAGTATATTTTTCATGCTTGTGTTTCAGTTCCTTCCAATCGCATGGTAAATGTCCTCCTGTCGGTCTACAGCGTACGCGAAACGGAAGTTTTCAGGGGTGCGCTGCGTACGTTATCCACGGCTGAAAACCACACCGACCTTCTTCAGCATGTGGGTGAGTAAATTCGTTGATTCATTCATTCAGCATTTAAGTGACAAAGTGGCACTCAATTACAGTAACAGCTCTTTGCCATTCTTTATGAGCGTGTTAAAAACATTATGCTTTTGGAATTATAGAGCAGCAGTTGACTATGGGTCCTCTCATTACTTCTTATTTAACTTAAGGACGTTAAACTGCGGACGTTAACCTCATCTTATGCCGAACTATGTGAGCAAACTAATTTTTCAGTTCCATTGCCACATGGCACAAAATGAGTGGCCGGTCGAAAGGCGAAAAGCGATATTCTATAGGGGTAGCAAACTTTTTAAAATACAGATCGAGATAGACCTGCCATCGGAAAGATATTGTCACGCGTGTTATTTTGATGTGATCTGTTTAAACCCAGAAAGACTGAGCAATGCTCGGCGCAGATCGCGCCTCAGTGTTCTAGAAGCTTCACGGTTTGTAATAGATCGTTTTCTTAACATTGCGCACAGCGCGCGAACACTCAAGATTATTCCATAGCTGGGTGACGACCAGTGATAAGGCTAGAATGTTCGACGCGTGATGTATAAAAGCCGGTGCGCTTCAACGATGATCATATTATCGGCGGCCGACGCTCTGTTCGCCGCTTTCAGTGCCAGTGTGCATTGCCGTAGTCTGGCTTTCAGTTTCCCGGCCACATGTTCAGCCAAAAAAAGAGTTCTTTTTTTGGCAACAGTCGGAGTGAAAAAGATTTTTCACTCGACTGTTGCCTTCGTCGACGTCACTACCACGTGACAATATAGTCGTATCCTGTATTGTTTGAGATGAGCATGGTCTCCGTCATTATATAATCGATGAATGATTGACTGAATCACACGCAATCGCTAAAAAAATTGGGGGGACCCTTAAGCTTCGCCTTTAAGAGTTGAACTCGATAGTGATATCCTGTCCCTAGTGAGTACTTAAATCCCTTAGTGCATACTATGACATGGGCAGCATGCTTTAAACCACGAGCAATTATGCGCGTGAAATGTTTTCGAACTTCCTATGTGCCCACTACGGGGTCCTAAGGGCATGCGCGCAGTAACGTGTGCGCCCGTTTGTCTGTCCGTACGTCTGTCTGTCTGTCCGCCCGCCCACCCGCCTGTCCGTCCGACCGTCTGTCTGTCTGTCTATCTATTCGCCTGCCTGTTTGTCTGTCCGTCTATCTGCCTACCTGCCTGTCTGTCCACCCGCTCGCCCGTCTGTTTGTCTGTCTGTCTGTCGTGCCTGCTATATTCTTATAGTGCGGGCGGAGGCTTTATTTTTCATACCTTACAATAAAGAATATCTCTCTAGCGATCTGTCTGTCTGTCAGCCTGTCTCTCCGTCTGTCCGTCCGACCGTCCGTCCATCTGTCTGTGTATCTGTCTGTCTGTCCGCCCACCCACCCGCCCGTTTGTCCCTCTGTCTGTCTGTCCGCCCGCCCGTCCGTCTGTCTGTCCGTCCGTCCGTGTGTCTTTTTATCTGTCTGTCTTGCCGCCCGCACGCCCATCCGTCTGCCTGTGTGTATGTCCATCCGTCCGCCCGACCAGCCTGTCTGTCAGTGTGTCTGTCCGTCCGTCTGTCCCCCCTGCCTGTCTGTCCGCCCGCCCACTCGTCTGTCCGTCGGTCTGTCTCCTGTCTGTCTCTGTCTTTCTGTCCGCCCACCCGTCCGTCTGTCCGCCCGCCCGCCTGTCCGTCCGTCTGTCTGTCTGCCCGCCCGCTCGTCCGTTCAACCGCGTGTCTGTTTGACCGTCCGTCTGTCTGTCCGTCTGTCTGTCTGTGTGTCTCTGTGTCCGCCCGTGCGTCCGTCTGTCTGTCACTGTCCGCCCCCCTCGTCTGTCCGTCCGCCCGCCCGCCCGTTTCTCTGTCTGCCTGTCTGTCTGTCTCTGTGTGCCCACCCGCCCGCCCGCTTTCTTATTTGTCAGTTCGTCCGTCCGTCTGCCTGTCTGTCAATCCGTCTGTCTGTCCGCCCATCTGTCTATCTGTCCGTCCGTCTCTCCGTCTGTCTGTCAGCCCGTCTGCCTGTCCTCCCGACTGCCCGCTCGTCTGTCTGTCTATCTGTCTGTCTGCCTCACCGTCCGTCCGCCCGTCTGTCTATCTGTCCACCCATCCGTCCGTCTGTCTGTCTGTCTGCCTGTATGTCTGGCTGTGCGTCCGTCCGTCCGTGCATCCGTCTGTCTGTCGCCCGCGCGCCAATACTTCTGTCTGTGTGTCTGTCTGTCTGTGTGTCGTTCTCCCTACCTGTCTCTGTGTGTGTGTTTGTCTGTCTGTCTCCCCGTCCGTCCGCCCGCCCATCCGTGCGTTTGTCTATCTGCCTGCCTGCCTGTGCGTCTGTCTGCCCGTCTCTCTGTCCGCCCGCCCGTCTGTCTGCCTGTGTAATGTGTTAGTCCGCCCGCCCGTCCGTCCCAGTTGAAACTCACAACAGGATACTACGACACAAATTATGTAGGCTTTCGTATTTTGGGACGCTGTTGTATGTTGCACTGTCGTCTAGTGTCTGTCTTGTTGTCTATTGTCTATCCTATAGTCTATTGTTGGTCGTATGGTCTATTGTCTATCGTATGGGCTTAGTGTTTGTTGTATTGTCTGTTGTCTGCCGTATGGTCTATTGTCTATCGTATGGTCATTTGTCTGCCATATAGTCTGTTATCTGTTTTGTAGTCTATTGTCCGTTTTGTAGTCTATTGTCAATCGCGTGGTCCAGTATGTCACATTATCCAGTTCTGTGTCACGCCATCCAGTAGTCTGTTGCATGGTCCGGTCGTTTGTCATGGTGCTACAGCCTTGTGCTCCAACACTACTTTAGGACCGTAACCTGTTTGTGTAGTCTGCAGTAATGAAATTCAGTTTCTTGGCAAGGCAAGCGGAAGCATTACAAGTCTGCTGTCATACTTTTGAGCAACAAATAATTTATTCCTTTGTGGTAGGCAACGCAAGTACGAGTATTCCAAACCTTATAATTAAATGACACTGCATACTGAGAAATCTCGAGGGGAGCCCTGCAGCTGACAGATAAGGATGATTTACCAAAAAAACTTAATTAAAAAAGATTGCTATTTTGCAACAGACACTTCATGCCTCATTCTACTCTGAGGTAGTCAATGCCCACAGGATCAAGAACCTGTACTGCGTTTGCACATAGCAGTGCAACTAAATGAAGAGAAATTTATTGCCGCTTCACTAGCACACATGTTTATGCAGTGACTGGATTTTTAAAGTGCAGACATTGGCACACTTTTCCATGCGCATTTACATGGAACCTTCCAAGTGAAGTTGACACATAATCATTTTTATAAAAATTAGCATTTTAATAACTTTCAAGGGAAATCAAATTAATGAAAATGTATGTGAAAACCTAGCTGGATTAATAGAGCAGGTCGACACAATTTTATGAAAGGCACCGTTGCAGGGACTTGTGCCTCTTCTGGAGGTCCTGAAGGGAACACTTTTTCGCCTCAAGGTAGTGGATAAGGGAGCCTGCGAGTAAAAGGAGCAAGCATATGTAGAAAGATTGAAAGCTGGGCTAGTTGGTGACTGTACTTGAACATTTTTGAAGCAGCGCAACGACAACACGGACGGAGAGAATAGAAGCACAAACCACAGCGCTGACTCGCAACTGAATGTTTATTAAAATCTTACGAAGGAAAAGACTACAACGCCCCTCACACCCAGGACCGTATGGTCCTGGGTGTGAGGGGCGCGTTGACAACTCATGAGTTGCCAATAAACAACCGCCTACAGTTCCTAGACATCCAATTAGAAGTAAAAAAATGACCATGTGTGTTGGAGGTATAGCCCACGCTCAGGAAAACCGCTCCTTAATTTCAATTCAGGCCACTCGAAAGTTATTAAGAATGGTATTGCTTTTTCATGTTTGCGGTCTGCGCTGTTTAGGTCTTGCTGTGATCAGATGGGCACGAGTTTCTCTGAACAGGTGACGAGGCTAAAAGACGCCGGGTTTCCGGATACTATCATCCGGCAAACCGTCAAAAAGTTGATTAAGCGAGTAAAGATAAACGCAGACAATTTACCTGTTGATCTAGCTCTGCAGCAGAGGAAATTCCCAGCAGTAGTTCCATATATACACAAACTGTCTCACAACCTGAAGAATGTGGCAAGCCCAGGTAGCACAAAACGGATAATTGACGTTTTCTAAACGTTTATCCGAGACCATATAAACGTTTAGAAAACGTCACGGAAAAGAAGCAGAAGGTCTAGAAAACGTTTTATATCTCGTCTAATGTCCGGCTAGAATCCGTTTTTAAGACCATCTAGAAAACGTTTTAAAAACGTCACAAAAAATCCCATTCTGCTAGAAAACGTTTTTAAAACGTCACGAAAAATACCATTCTGCGAGAAAACGTTTTAAAAACGTCACAAAAAAATCCCATTCTGAGAGGAAACGTTTTTAAAACGTCACGAAAAATCCCTATTCTGCTAGAAAACGTTTTAAAAACGTCACAAAAAATCCCATTCTGAGAGAAAACGTTTTTAAAACGTCTTTAAAAATCCCATTCCCGTCGCGTTGTCTTTGTAAAGACGTTTTCTAGACGTTTTTAAAACGCCGTGCAGAATCTCTTTCTTTTTGCTGTTTTGTTTTTGTACGTGTATTTAGTGCACGTTTATAGCAATCCTTCTTTGTTAAAGTAATTACAGTTACTTTATTCTCTAATTACTACAGAGTGAGAGCTCAGTAGATTCACAGACAAAAGTGGTGATGTCTTATATTTATTTCGTAAAACAGCAACGATTCCTGTACACAATAGAAACGTAAAAACCACAAAATCAGATACAGCATGGGACAAAATATCGTACAGAAGGGGCAAAAGAACACAGAATATCGCGGTAGTCAAACTGCAGCTATATGGTATCCAGCCTTCCAGAACACTTTTTGTTGCACGATTCATCATTAGCAAAATTGTTGTCAAACAACTAACAATGCAATATGAGAAAACTTATACCTGGTACAGCCATTCTGCAATATGTAAGCGTTCTATCAGTTAGCTCTTCTGAATAAAACACTAGGATGAAGTGAATTCGTCGAAAAGGTGATGTCGCTGAAGCCGACGATTCGGCAAGTGGTCTAGCTTCCGTCAGGGCCCTGACGAAGACAGCCGCCATGTTGAAAGTTTCCTCAGCGGTTCATCTCCCGCTGAACTTTTTTTTCGTAAGAAGGAGAGACAGGAAGAAGGAATGGAGGTAGACAGGGTGGTTCAATAGCGTCCAGTTTCCTACCCTACTTATGGGGCGGGGAATGAGGGAGTGAAAAAATAGAAAGAGACACATTTCACAACAGACACGCACACACACGCACACACACGCACGCACGCATGCAAACACACATTGACACACACACGCATGCAAACAGACACTGACACACGCGCACGCGCGCACACACACACACGCGCACACGCACACACACAGACAGAGGAGCGTATACATCACATGCGGTCGCTCAATTCTGTTGCCTTGAAGTATTGCAGGAAGGCGCGTGTAGTTTACTGGGCTGATGCACCGTGAAACCATACTCCCAAGATCTTTCTTTCAGTGATAGGCCGGCCGTAAAGTCTCCTGAAGGCACACTGGAGGGTTTGGCGATGTTGAAATTCGGGACAGCGGCACAAGAGGTGATCGATAGTCTCTACACAGTTGCTGTTATCGCACATTGATGAATCTGCCGCACAAGTCCGATAGGTGAATGAGTTAGAAGACGCTACACCGAGCCACAGTCAACACAACATTGTAAGCAGGAAAGGATGCATCAAGTACCTGGTGTATGTCTCTCTTCATTCGAAAACAATCGTTCAGTAGAGATCCTTAAGACCATAGCTAGTGGAGATCGACTCCAATGCGTTGAAAACACTAATAAGAAAACAAAACCGCAAAATAATATTTCGCCCATCCAGCCAAGAATACGTATTAAAAAAATAACGTAAATGGCTTGCAAAATCACTGTTGCTGAAGTGTATTGTTCACGAAATGTAACTTTTGGGAATTTTCTTACAACATGACTCTGTTGGAAGACGTCTTGCTTAAAAAGTGTTGACGAAGAACTCTGGCATCATTACAGAATTAAGACTAAAAGTTCTGAACTCGAGGTCTCATCTTAGACGTTAGTTATAAAATATTGGTGGATGCAGCATTCATGTTTCAATCTGCGTCCAACTAACGGTTTCAGGCTTCGAAATGCAGCGTACAAAACTTAACACAGGAATTATTGTCTGACATCTCTAGAGAGCAGACTAGTTAATCTGAAATGTGCCATGGCTAGCAGAAAATATCAACGCTGTCAATTACAGCAACATACAACAAGGAGCACAACAAAACCAATTTTCTCTCGACATCCATTTTTATTCATACGAAAACCTGCCGGTCACCCCTCAAAAAGAAGAAAGTCATAATTTAGTTGGTGTAGTATTTGTTTCTAAACATCTAGGGCGAGTACCACCTGCAATAAATAGGAGAAAAGATAATTTCATTATATGCTATAATTCCTAAAATAGGACGGTGTGAAAAGTTGAAAACTCGATAACACCATACGGCGGCAGAGAGCGGGCAAGCTATATTTAACCAGGCACAAGAGACGCGCAAGAGAACCTTTTGGTTATGCTAAGAAGTGCCAGCTTAACAGAGAAAGGAGCAGGTTAACACTGAAGGGAAAACATATGAATCACAAGTCCGAAAGCGCATCGAGATAGTCAAGGCAGCACTGAGAAATCACAGCACTGAGAAAAAATGCTGAACTCCTCCCCGTGAAACGCGTCTTTGACTCTGATCATGCCCTCAGAGATTCGCAACTAACAGAAAAGCGAGCCCAGGCTGTCGTTACGCAAAGGTAGTACCGGGGAAGAAACCATGAACTAGTACGCTGTCGCTGAAAATATTCTGTTATCCACAAACGTCTGTGACACAATGAAGCGGATGGCACGTGCCGTAACTTCTATGCAGTTTTACAATTCGGTGCGCAAAGCATTTCGTTAGCGTTCGTCGCCACTGCGCATGCGTTATACGCTACGTACACAACAATCGCTATCTTTGCGCACCTTATTGTAATACTGGTTCCTGCACACGCGTCGTACCCCATCATCTTGCGCACTCACGTTGAGTGGCGGAAATAGCATACGTGCCCAACCAACGCTATCTTTGCGTAGCCTATTCTGAAACTGCCTATTACACGGCACACGTAGCTTAACCTAATCTATATCTTGAAACTACCTTATCAAACGGCCAAGAGAAAACATAGTAATTTTACTGAAGTTAGGCTAACAGATATAAATACAGTTTCCGCTCATGTTCGTTCGAACGTGAACGTAAACCATGGCCTGCATTAACGTTTGGACAGCTTTTTATCACGTATGCTGAGAAAATTCCGTACACAGCTATTGATGAAACATGTCGCGCATGCAACCAGTGATGCAATATTCGCAACACGAGCTCAAATGACATAAAAATGAACCTACCTTCAAAAACAACCGAAGCCCGTGGTTCAGAGAATCCGCAAATCCAACGAAAACTAATCGCACATCACGTAACCACGTCCGTCTATCGAGCACGGAAGAAATGAAGTTGCGATGGCGTCCCACGCGCAAGCTGATGAGTGCATTCTTCCGCCGGTAATATTACGGCCCTACGCCTAACCGTCACTCAGTCGCTCCACAGACACACTTGAATTCAAGTCCACAAGTTCCACACGCAGCGAAGTATAGTTTCTTCACAGCTGCGTTCATAGACTCCATGAATCACGACACAAGCACGCTACAAATCAACAGAGGGTTCGACCGGCGAGTGCGACCGCACATGTGAAATCGACGAACTTCGTTGCAGAAGCAACAGTCGCGCGGATGGATACAGTCAGTGCTCAGACTTTCGCGAGGAAGTTAGACCGCTACCGCCGAGTAAATTCCTTCTAGTTTACTGGTTAACGAACTTTGAAGCCTTCATAAATGCTAATGCAATGTCCACACCCCTTCCCTTTATCCTTTTGCGCGTTACTTTCTTTCGCGCAATGAGCAATGGCGTGCGCAGGCTCCAGTTCAAATTTCAATTCTCGGTGGTTTGTGCATGCCCGTGCATGCAGCGACCAAATGGCGCGCGCTCTGCTGCTCGGAGATAAAACGTCTTATAAAGTGCGTTTTCTAGACGTCTTTTCTGTGACGTTTTTAAAACGTCGAATATGGTTTAGAATGAGACAAATGTCTTGAAATACCTCTTTACGAGACGTTGCAGCCGTAATCAAAAACAGATATAATACGGCTTTTCCATGACGTTTTTAAAACGTCTTGAAATATCTCTTTACAAGACGTTGCAGCCGTGACGAAGAACAGATATAATACGGATTTTCTGTGGCGTTTTTAAAACGTCGAAAATGGTTTAGAATCAGACAAACGTCTTGAAATATCTCTTTACAAGACGTTACCAAAAACAGATATAAAACGGCTGTTCTGTGACGTCTTTAAAACGTCGAAAATGGTTTAGAATCAGACAAACGTCTTGAAATATCTCTTTACAAGACGTTACCAAAAACAGATGTATAACGGCTTTTCTGTGACGTCTTTAAAACGTCGAAAATGGTTTAGAATCAGACAAACGTCTTGAAATATCTCTTTACAAGACGTTACCAAAATCAGATATAAAACGGATTTTCTGTGACGTTTTTAAAACGTCGAAAATGGTTTAGAATCAGGCAAACGTCTTGAAATATCTCTTTACAAGACGTTATCAAAAACAGATCTAAAAGGGATTTTCTGTGACGTTTTTAAAACGTCTAAAAAGGTTTAGAATCCGTTTTATCCCATTGATCCCTAAAAAAACGTTTTCTAGACCATGTGCGCTACCTGAGTTGGAGTTAGTGTTGTTTTTTCGGCGCCTAATAGGTTAAGCAGGCTCTGTGGAACCGTTGAACGGAAGCTGAAAAAGCGCTTGTCAGGAGTCGCCAAAAAAGACTGCGGGGTCAAACACGTCACTCCCTTTGTGCAGTGCAAAAAAGGTGTTGTATACCTCTTGCTGTTTTCGTGTGGTCTAGTTTACATAGGCCAAACGGGCAGATGTATTAACATTAGGCTAATGGAACATAAGCGTTCTTTACAAGGGAATCCGCACTCACATGTGTTGCAACATGTTGCGCAGTGCCATTGCGCTCCTATGTTTCATGAGGCTGAGGTGCTGTCATCACATCGCGATCAGATAACAGGAGAAATTATTGAGGCTTATAATATCAGGAAAAGGGGTGAACAGTGCATTAGCGTACCTTCTATTGCTCTGCATGATAGTGAGTTCATATTCCTAGATAGTACAATATCTTGAAATTCCTTGTCTAGGAGAGTACACGTGCAATTCTGTTTCTTTTGGGGTTCTGGGTTGCTGTTATGAGGTCACATGGGTGTGAGGGGCGTTGTAGTCTTTTCCTTCGTAAGATTTTAATAAACATTCAGTTGCGAGTCAGCGCTGTGGTTTATGCTTCTATTCTCTCCGTCCGTGTTGTCGTTGCGCTGCTTCAAAAATGTTCAAGCATATGTGTAATCTTCGAAAAAAAACGCACATATAAGGTACACCATACCACTTGAGTGGGCGGGCATGGGTGTCAGAAGGCAAATAATCTCAAATTATATTACATTACAGGCAACATTCCCTAATATTCCCACCACTTCACTCTGTCCTCGCTCTGTGGCATTTCCAATAAATATCAAAATGTAAATCAGGAAATTATATAGGTCACTCAAGTGGCATTCTGTCGCCTTCATGGTGTCTCAGCACAGAAAGTGCGCATGCTATTGCAGTTCGGTGCTGCCGGCTGGAATGCAGAAGTACACAGCAGTGCACGGTTTCATCAGTAAAACTAGCAGTTGTTCCGTGTACGAATACAACCGATGAGCGAAGCTCCTTAGAAGTGGTACGCACGCGGCGTTCGGCGCGCCCGGCGTTTCATTGTCCAGGCAACGGACCAAGCGCTGGGCGGACGACAGGGTGACGCGATAGTTTCGCGGGTTCGAGGGGATTCGCCAGCGTCGAAGAAAGAGGGACAGAGAGACTAATCTGCCTTCGTTTCGCATGCGTTCATATTCTCGCGCTTTGAGCATCGCGCAGACGCCATGCGCGCTTCCAGCGCTCATTTATCCTTCCGCGTGAGGGGGGAGACGCCACAGCTGGCACCGTGCCAGGGAGCTTCAACGGCGATGGCGACGGTGGGGTTCCGGCCTAATGAGCTTCGCTCCTAAAAAAGGCTCAATGCCGTGCAATAATTCAAGAAACAGGTATGTACACCGATCACTGGCCAAGGCACACCATAGAACTTGGAATCAAACGTGCGTTAACTGTAACAAACATGATAGCCTTGCTGCAGTTGGTGCTGTGCATTATGGAATGCCTAACCAGGATTGGTCAGCGCAATGACTCCCAACGAACCTAAGATGAAGACAATGTGCACTGCTAAATGAAAAAAAGAAAAAAAGCTGAACATTACCAACAAGCTGCAGCAGGTGCCTATTACGTCTGTCAAGCAATATTTCCGCTGAACTGACCAGCACTGTAGACCTACCACTTAATGCATTAGCATTCACCATTGCGAACAGATGGCAAAAGCCTTGCTCATGCTTCTGAGTATCGCTGTAAAACAGAATGTATAACTGGTTGCACAGACATGCAATCAAGCACCAGATGACGGTAAACCATATGTCGTAGGTTTCCTAGAGTTGCAGTTAAGCACTTTTTTTTTAAATTGTTGGTTCTTGTTATGTGAAACATTCTGCATGTAATTGTATTGCACCAGCACAGGATAAATGTAAAGGAGCATTTTCTGTGCACATTTTACTGAACGTTTTCGTGATGGCGGAATGATAGCCCCCTCCGGGCAGGGTTGCCGTTGGGTGGACATGAAAAGGCGCCAGAACTCGCGCCAAAAGTAGCCAAAGTAGTCATGTCATTTGTTATCACCAAATTTCTAGCCAAATAGAACAGAAGCGGTATTATCAACAGAGTCTTTATTATGGATGAATAAATAAAACCATTTTGAATAAGTAGAACCACAAGTTTAAAAAAGAGCCATGGCGCGAAGTGGAAATTTTTGTCGCCAACGGGGTCCAAAAGTAGCCAATTTGGCGCAAAGTAGCCACCAACGGCAACCCTGCCTCCAGGCACCATGCAATTCCACACATGGCATAACCGCACAGACCTTCAGTGGTCATGTGAAGCACCTTCCACGTGCTGATCAATGCAAGAGAGAAAAAGATGCCACGCTGATGCTACAGAACAACGAAAATTGGGAACGAATGTGAGAAGTACAAGTACGTGATTCCAGAAGTCATACGGAACGAAAAATGCACTGCTTGCCTCTCCATCGTGTCATGCTGGTCTCATTTATTATTTTGGTGTTGCAACCATGCCTAGCTGTTTTGTAATTCTTTTGCAACATTTCTCGTCACTACACAAAACACATACCTTGCGCAGCATTTAGATAACTCGAATATAATGTACTGTGTGAAATTTTTTTGTCAACCCAGCCATACGTACGTGCAACTGTGTAGGTGAGGGTGAGGGAGAAAGCTTTGCTCAAGCGACTACCAAAAACACCTATATTTATAAGCTATTCAGTAAGATCCTAGCATTTATAAGGGTACTTGAAACGGTTGTCTGCATTGTGTACTTGTTTAGGCTACAGCGTCATAAAATCTCTAGCACCATAAATGAAACAAGGCACCTTGTACCGAGGCGGCTACGAACAATCATCTGTTACCCTTCCAACACAGCACTGCCTTTTTTCCCCTCAACTTCAGTGAGTGGGCCTGGTTCACCAACCATAAGTGGCTGTCAGAGTCAACCGCATCCACCTCCCGCAACTGTCACACGCACCTTGAAAGCTCTACATGCCACAAAGTGCCGCATCAATACCCCCAGCTTGCCACTCGGATAACCTGAAACTTTAGTGAGGTGTCTGATCCAACCACTCACTATTGTGATACCACTCACCCATGTTACATGCAATGGGTTAGGGATGGCTAAAAATTGTGCAGCACTGCTATGACCTGCAGTGAATGCAGATTTAAAGCTATATAACAGATAGCACCCTTCATGCAGACACGTTAAATAGGTCTTCTAATAATCTTAAAGACCTGCTCCACCATCTCAATATATTTGGACAAAATCGGCCAAATCGTGTCAGAGTCCCACCAAATGGCCTTTTGTGGCTTCTGTATTGTGCTCATAAGAAATGAGTGAATAACTGACATGGGGGAGGATGAAAGAGGCTGAATACATAATGCAGCCGAGATTAAATAAAAGTGAAAGGGCAAAAACCAAGATAAGCAAAGTGGAGGAATGTACAGAGGAAGCCTGAGGAGAGTCGCTGTGGAAATAGTGCTGGTGTGGCCTATGGACCCATTGTGCGTGCACTACAGTGCCCAACTTTCTTTACTGCCACAAGTACGGGGTCCTTGAACTATCACTTCTTTCATCCTTCCAAGGCGCAGCTGGTGGAACTATGCACTTCGGCACAGTTTAGTTGTGTAATCCAAGGCAAAGGCGTGCGCCATGCGCGCGAAATAACTAGTGCTTCACAAAATTTCCACACTTCAGCCAGAGTCATTTGCTAAATTCCTATGTGTACGTATGTATGCGGGGCATCATGCCATTAAAGAAGCATCCAATGATGTTGGAGTGCTCGTCAAAATGTAATACCCCTGTCACACGGACAGCCTTAACCACGGTTACTGCTAGCTACACAACAGACATAAGTGAGGTTAGTCTCCTAAATTTGGTTATCGCAAACCGAGCTAGGCAATCACGGTTTATGCTCGCAAACCGAGCTAGGCAAGATGGCGGATACCACTGCAACGGCTTGTGCATCAGCGTCAGCTAGAATGACAACTCAAAGGTGCATCAACTGGCCAGACACCACAACACGAGCGCTAATACACTTGTGGGAGGACAATCTAGCAGCGCTGAGCTCGAACACGCGGAATTCCTGAGTGTGTGTGTGCGGGCGCGCGCACGTGCGTACACACACACACACACACACACACACGCACACACACACACACAAACACATACACACACACACACACACACACACAAACGACACGAAAAGAATTCTCAGCAGATTCAAGCCTCTCGGGTCACACAAATCACGAACATGCACGCAGACTCGATTACAAAAAGAGAAACACACAACACCACGTGCAGAATTCTCAGCGCAACAAAGCCTCTCGGGTCCTTGCTCAACACACGGGCATACGCGCACACTAACTCATCGATCACACACGCAAAACATAAATAAAGCACCTACAACACGACACAACGAATTGTCAGCACAACCCGCGTAGTTTGTACGACATGGATTGTCCTGACTAGTCTTGGCTCTCACGATGGCTACTTTGCCAAGTTTGAAAGACTCTCTTTAAAAACGGCTGAAGTTCTCGATATTTACACCTCATTGAAGGCTTAAAGTTGTCGAACAGTTATTGCACAACTTGGCGCGACATATGTGCGCATTCTAGTAGTATATTATTTGTTGTCGTCCACGAAAATTGCGTGCGCAATTTCGCTCACACGATGACCATGTGATTGCATTGGTTTGCTAAATTGAGCTCGTGTAGCACTGGCATACCGCATTCGCGTTAACGTCGGTTAATCCTGTAAACCACGGTTAGGCATAACTGCAGTTAAAGCTGTCCGTGTGACAGAGGTGTAAAAGTGTAGAGATGTTTCAAAAGTACATAATGATACGAATACTGTAGAACATTCTAGCAGTAAGGTGGCAGTAAGGTGCCTCTCATATGGAAACTTAGGTGATGCCATGTATAGTCCGCAGGAAAAATGTGTACCCTAAACAAATAGCTGTTGCGGAATGCATGAAATTCCTTGAACTCGCTGTCAATGACAAACTGCAGAGGCTCGTCAGTAAGTGTTGTCATGCCCATGAAACACGAGCCCTGATGGCAGGTGGGCAATTGAAATAACATTCAGATGGCAGCAAGGTTGCATTCATATGCCCGAAAGGCGTCATGTTGAACCAAGCTCCAAAGGCTTATGCACAACAAAGATATCATGAGTGAACGCTGGGCTAAGCGATTTGATTTTGTGAAATGTGATGCATTTCTGGCACTTTCAAAGAAAATATTATCAGAGAAAATAAGAGACATATGAAGGAAAAATTGTAGCGCAAAAGCAACACAAGGACAGACAAGGTACACGGGACTGGCTTTGTTTTCTTTTTTTTCTAGTACGAGTCGACTTGTCACAATAGACATTGAATTGCCGTACTGCTTCACCACAAAGCACATCGTGAGAAGAAGTAGCGCATACTATAGGGAGTGAATAAGGAAAAACAAGCAGAGATTTAAGGCGTTCTGCGCAGTATTGTGAAGAGATTTCTCAGCAACCTATGTTTGCTGAGAAATCCACCTCGGCGACATTCCAATCAATACTAGGGACGAAAAAAATTTTCTCTTAAAAGTACTGTGGGAGGGAAAATAATGCACTCAAATTTTATTTCTAATTTATAATAACGACTTACCTTCTGTGTTTCATCCAATATTCATCTTTTCGCTGACGACTGCGCAATATTTAGAGAAATAACAATGTAACAATGATGCAGCCATCCTCCAATCTGACCTTAACGCAATCAGTGCGTGGTGTTGCACGTGGCAGATGGAACTAAACATAACCAAATGCAAAGCAATGCGCGTTACCAGGTGTACTAACACTCCACCAGCCTATCATATCGCTAACACCCCTCTAGATTGTTTCATGTTATAAATATCTTGGTGTGCACATTTCATCTGAACCTTTCCTGGAACACGCACATTGCATAACTAACAAGC
The DNA here is from genome assembly GCA_030522465.1 of Rhipicephalus appendiculatus. Lineage (NCBI taxonomy): Eukaryota > Metazoa > Arthropoda > Arachnida > Ixodida > Ixodidae > Rhipicephalus > Rhipicephalus appendiculatus. Next base: position 100,178 of record JALIZH010015431.1, on the reverse strand, counting down.
AAAGCTAACAAGTCCCTGGGCTATCTACGACGAAATTTTTCACGCACACCACAATCCCTCAAACTAATTCTATATAAAACTCTTATTCGGCCTAAACTAGAATACGCAGCCTCAGTTTGGGACCCCAGCCAGCATAAATTTATCGATTTAATAGAAAAGTTTCAGAAGAATTCTGCACGATTCATTTTATCTAACTATAATAGGACCGCTAGCATCAATTTAATGAAGACTCATCTAGAATTACCATCTTTAGCCTCAAGACGTAAACACGCGCGCCTCTCTCTTTTTCATAGGATATATCATCATCCTTTTTTACGACTAGAACTCCTTTCGGCACCACATTACATTTCATCTAGCATCGATCACCAACACAAGGTCGGCATTCCATCTTGTAGACCCTCTTCTTTCCTTCACTCATTTATACCGCACACGAGTGATGAGTGGAATCGCCTTGCTGCAAGTGTTGTCGCCATCAAGGATACTGCCACGTGCTATTCCTATTTTCACTTTTGTTGTATTCGGTTTTCGCCCACAAAGTCCGTCAGCAAAGCTCAACTCAAACCGCGCCTTATTGTTCTACAACCTTCGCGATTATTGTAGATCGTTTTGTTAAGATTGCGCGCAAGACGCGACCACTCGAGATTATTCCAGAGCGTGCGCGATGACCAGTGATAAGGCTAGAATGTTCGACGCGTGATGCATAAAAGCCGGCGCGTTCCAACGATGTCCAGTTTTGATCGACGGCCGACGCTCTGTTCGCCGCTATCAGTGCCAGCGTTTATTGTTGTAATCTCGCCTTCAGCTTACCGGCCACAAGTTCGGCCCAAATAAAGTGTTTCACGTTGGACTACTGCCTACTGCCTTCGTCAACGTCACGACCACGTGACATCTGGTGGAGGTGCTGCTCCTTTCATGTACCGGACGCCCCCGTCAAGCCGTGAGCCGAGCCCACGTCGCGAAGAAGACACCGACACCATCAGTGACGGTCGAGCCAGCCGCAGGCTGAAAGGTCTACCCCCGCAGCACGGACTACTGCCGGACAAGCCGAAAGCTACGGCGGCCAAGACGAAAGGCACGATGACTACCGCTGTGTCCCCTGCAACCATCGTGATGCAGCCACCCAGAGAGCCACCGACGTTCCACGCATCGCCTAGCGAAGACCCCGAAACATGGCTGGAGACTTACGAACGAGTCGCGACCTTTAACAACTGGGACGCCGAGGAAAAACTCCGCCGCGCCTACTTCTACTTAGAAGACGCCGCGAGGACGTGGTTCGAAAACCGCGAAACCACGCTACAAACCTGGGATCTATTTCGGACGACGTTCCTAAGTACCTTCACGAGCGTTGTCCGCAAGGAACGTGCCGCAGCTATCCTGGAAACACGTGTGCAGCTTCCCAATGAAAACATTGCCATCTACACGGAGGAGATGACGCGCTTGTTTCGCCACGCCGACCCCAACATGACGGAAGAGAAGAAAGTGCGCTTCCTTATGAGGGGTGTTAAGCAAGAACTCTTTGCCGGATTGATCAGGAACCCGCCGAAGACGGTCGCAGAATTCGCGTCCGAAGCCTCGACAATCGAGAAGACGCTCGAGATGCGCACACGGCAATACAACCGCAGCTTCTCGGTTTCAAGCTACGCCGACGTCCAAGCACTAGGAACCGTCGACCTGCGTGAGACGATCCGAGCGATCGTGCGGGAGGAGCTGCGCAAGCTGTTACCTTCGCCGCAGCCTCAAGTGGACTCGATCGCCGACATTGTCCGCGACGAGGTTCATCAATCGCTCGGAATTCCCGAACCACAGCGGCCTTATCCGGAGGCCATGACCTACGCTGCTGCGGTCCGCCGTCCCTTGCCCGCTCCGCGACAACGTCAAGACAGCGCATCACCGCAGTTCGGCCGCCAGACGCCGCCGCCGCCGCCACTAGCACCGACGCCCTACCGTCCTCCTGTCGGCCAGCGCTATGCGCCGCGCTACGCGCCAAGGAAGACGGACGTTTGGCGCGCCCCTGACAACCGCCCACTTTGTTACCACTGCGGAGAAGCTGGCCACACCTACCGCCGGTGCCAGTACCGCCAGATGGGCCTACGCGGTTTCGCCGTCGACGCGCCTCGTCCACAGCGGGGTGAACGACCGCAAGACATCGCCGACTACCTCGCCGGAGCTCAGTGGACGCCCGGACGACCTTCCCGCTCACCGTCGCCCGGCCGCTACATGTCACCGCACCGCCGGCAGTACACTGGCCCAAACCGGGGCCGGTCACCGAGCCCTTACCCGGAAAACTAAGGGCAGCAACCGATGGAGGTGCGGTTGCTGTACGTCGAACTACCGAATATCCTCCGCCGACGACGACGACGCGACGAAACCTGCTGAACACGACGCGAAGCAGACAGAGCACTGCCGACGAAACCTCGCGGACCGAGCTAGACCTGACGACGCAGCATGATGGAAGCAGTGCAACAAATCGACGCAGCCGTGATCCGACACCGCGAGCTAACCGCAACGCAAGGCGACGGACTAGCGACCTCGACGTTCTCATCGACGGTCACAACGTCACCGCTCTCGTCGACACTGGTGCCGACTATTCCGTCGTCAGTGGGCCATTCGCCGCCAAGCTGAAGAAAGTAAAGACCGCTTGGAGTGGACCCGAAATCCGGACAGCTGGAGGTCACCTGATAACGCCAATTGGAGCCTGCACGGCGAGAGTCACCATCAATAACCGGACTTATCCTGCGAGCTTTGTTATCCTGCAACACTGCTCAAGGGATGTGATACTTGGAATGGACTTCCTAAGTGACCACGGTGCCGTCATCGACCTGAGGTCTGAGTCGACAACACTAACCTCAGAAAAAGCGCTCCCGCCCCACGCGACGCCAAGGAACCATCCATTGAATGTGATAGAAGAGCAGGTGACCGTTCCGCCGCTCTCCAGCGTCATTATTTCCGTCGGCACCGAAAATCCCGCAGACCTTGAAGGCGTCATCGAGGGCGATCACCACCTACTCCTGAACCGTCAGATTTGCGTCGCAAGAGGCATCGCCGAGTTGCGTGAAGGGAAAGCAAAGGTAGTGCTGACAAACTTCAGCCACGAATATAGGCACCTCAACATTGGTACGACGGTCGCCTACATCGACGAATGCGTCGTCGCCAGCAATGCTTTCGCCCTCTACGATGCTGCCGAACCTGCTTCGACAAATCGAGGTCCCGAACCGGATTTCGACGTTAACCCGAGCCTTCCGAAGCTCAAGCACGACCAGCTCAAAGCCCTGCTACTGCAATTCAAGGACTGCTTCTCGGCGTCGTCAAGAATTCGACAGACCCCAGTCGCTAAACATCGCATCATAACAGAAGAAAGTGCCCGACCAGTTCGACAGAGCCCGTACCGAGTTTCGACGCGCGAACGCGAGGCCGTGAAGTAACAAGTCGACGAAATGCTTCGCGACGACATCATTCAGCCGTCCAAGAGTCCGTGGGCGTCACCCGTGGTTTTAGTGAAGAAGAAGGACGGAACTCTACGCTTCTGCGTCGATTATCGCCGCCTGAACAAAATCACGAAGAAGGACGTGTATCCTCTCCCGTGTATAGACGACGCCATGGACCGACTCCACAACGCGAAGTATTTTTCGTCGATGGATCTGAAGACCGGCTATTGGCAAATCGAGGTCGACGAGAGAGACCGAGAGAAGACTGCCTTTATAACACCGGACGGCCTCTTCGAGTTCAAGGTCATGCCCTTTGGCCTTTGCTCGGCACCTGCAACTTTCCAACGTGTCATGGATACAGTACTGGCTGGCTTAAAGTGGCAGACGTGCCTCGTGTACTTGGACGACGTCGTTGTGTTTGCCTGAAGCTTCGACGAACACCTCCGGCGCCTTGAAGCTGTACTTCAAGCAATCAAGGCCTCCGGACTCACCCTGAAGCCAGAAAAGTGCCGCTTCGCATACGAGGAACTTCTGTTCTTGGGTCACGTCATCAGCAAGTCTGGAGTTCGCCCCGACCCACGGAAAACAGCTGCCATCGCTGCCTTCCCGCCGCCCACCGACAAGAAGGCCGTGCGTCGATTTCTCGGCCTGTGTGCCTATTACCGGCGGTTCGTTCAAAACTTCGCCCGCATCGCCGAGCCTCTCACTAACCTCACCAGGACCGACGTCGAGTTCAAGTGGGAAACGCCGCAAGAGGAAGCATTTCAGGAACTAAAACGACGCCTGCAGACGCCTCCGTTACTTGCGCATTTCGACGAACACGCCGAAACAGAAGTACACACCGACGCAAGCAGTGTGGGACTCGGCGCCGTTCTTGTGCAGAGGACTGACGGACTGGAAAGGGTCATTAGTTATGCTAGCCGGTCGCTGTCAAAGGCAGAGGCCAACTACTCCACAACAGAAAAGGAGTGCCTTGCCATCATCTGGGCTACATCCAAGTTTCGCCCCTACCTTTACGGCAGGCCCTTCAAAGTTGTGAGCGACCACCACGCCTTGTGTTGGCTAGCTAACTTGAAGGACCCTTCAGGTCGCCTCGCACGGTGGAGCCTAAGACTTCAAGAATTCGACATTACCGTCGTGTACAAGTCCGGAAGGAAACACTCCGACGCCGACTGCCTGTCTCGTGCCCCCCGTCGACCCACCGCCGCTGGACGACCAGGATGATGACGGCTTCCTGGGGACCATAAGTGCCGACGACTTCGCCGAACGACAGCGCGCCGATCCGGAACTCAAGGGCCTTATGGAATACCTCGAGGGCAAAATCACCGTGGCTCCAAAGGTATTCAGACGAGGACTGGAGTCGTTTTTCATGCGCAACGGCGTTCTCCTCAAGAAAAACTTCTCGCCACTTCGGGCCGACTCCCTCCTCGTAGTACCTTCGTCATTACGTCCAGAAGTTCTGCATGCTTTGCATGACGACCCGACGGCTGGACACCTTGGATTTTCCCGTACGCTGGCAAGGATACAAGAAAAGTACTACTGGCCTCACCTCACTGCCGACGTCACCCACTACGTGAGGACTTGCCGAGATTGTCAGCGACGGAAGACACCACCGACTAGGCCAGCCGGACTTCTGCAGCCCATCGAGCCACCTCGCCGGCCGTTCCAGCAAATCGGCATGGACTTACTGGGGCCGTTCCCGACGTTGAATTCCGGAAACAAATGGATCGTCGTAGCTACTGACTACCTCACCCGCTACGCCGAGACAAGGGCCCTGCCCAAGGGCAGTGCCGCTGAGGTAGCAAAGTTCTTCGTCGAGAACATCGTACTGCGTCATGGCGCCCCAGAGGTCTTCATTACTGACAGAGGTACGGCCTTTACTGCGGACCTAACTCAGGCGATCCTGAGGTACAGCCAAACAAGTCACCGCCGGACCACTGCCTACCACCCACAGACCAACGGTCTGACCGAGCGTCTAAATAAGACCATCGCCGACATGCTGGCCATGTACGTCGACGTCGAACACAAGACGTGGGACGCGATCCTTCCGTACGTGACCTTCGCATACCACACGGCCGTGCAAGAAACGACACAGATGACGCCATACAAGTTGGTCTGCGGACGGAGCCCGGCAACGACGCTCGACGCCATGTTACCGAACGTGACCGACGAGGAAAACATCGACGTGACCGCCTACATAGAGCGCGCCGAAGAAGCACGACAGCTCGCCCGCCTGCGGATCAAGAATCAGCAGACGACTGACAGCCGCCGGTACAATCTTCGACGACGGTTCGTGGAATACCAGCCCGGCGACCGTGTTTGGGTGTGGACGCCGATACGACGACGCGGACTTAGTGAAAAACTTCTTCGACGATACTTCGGACCGTACAGGGTACTTCGACGCCTCGGCGCACTCGACTACGAGGTTGTCCCTGACGGCATTACGAACTCTCAGCGGCGCCGTGCGCGACCTGAAGTCATCCATGTCGTGCGCCTCAAGCCATATTACGCGCGTTAGGGAATCTGAGGACTGTACGTTTGCTTTATTATTGTACTTTATTGCTTGTGCTTATTGTTTATTGTACTTTCTTGCTTTATTGTTGTTATTATTGTTACAAGCATTTTTCCCCCCGTGTTCTGTTTTAAGCATCGGGACGATGCCTTTTCAGAGGGGGGGCATTGCCACGTGCTATTCCTATTTTCACTTTTGTTGTATTCGGTTTTCGCCCACAAAGACCGTCAGCAAACCTCAACTCAAACCGCGCCTTATTGTTCTACAACCTTCGCGATTATTGTAGATCGTTTTGTTAAGATTGCGCGCAAGACGCGACCACTCGAGATTATTCCAGAGCGTGCGCGATGACCAGTGATAAGGCTAGAATGTTCGACGCGTGATGCATAAAAGCCGGCGCGTTCCAACGATGTCCAGTTTTGATCGACGGCCGACGCTCTGTTCGCCGCTATCAGTGCCAGCGTTTATTGTTGTAATCTCGCCTTCAGCTTACCGGCCACAAGTTCGGCCCAAATAAAGTGTTTCACGTTGGACTACTGCCTACTGCCTTCGTCAACGTCACGACCACGTGACAATACTAACCAATTTAAAGAAACTGTACGCAATCTCTTTATCTAAATTTTTTGTTCTTTTTCTTTATTTTTGTTTTTTTTCTTTGTTTTTAACTGAACACCATCATTATTGATTATATCAAGTGCCTATTTTCATTGATTACACCAAAATTTTGCTCATTAGTTATTATTTAACGTTTCATGTATTATGCTTTATTTTTGTGCCGCTAGCATTTGTGTAACTACTTGTAATCTTTTCAGAATTTATTTCGGAATTATTGTGATTTTTTTTACTTTGTGATTTTATTGTGTATTATCTCGTCACCTGTTTGAGTTATTTCTGATTTTCTGTGTTTTTCCCCACTCCCCTCTGTAATGCCATTCGCCCTGAGGGTATAATAAATAAATAAATAAATAAATAAATAAATAAATAAATAAATAAATAAATGATTTCCCACAATATTCTAGAGCAGAATCTGAAAGGGTTAAATGAAGTACAACAAAAATGTGCCTGTACATCCAGAAACGTAGCTCATGCACAGAAAACCAATAACTCTTCCTCAGGCACTTAGGCAAAAATGTTTTTCTAGAAGGGGGCACTTGCAGGAAGCCCGGACAATTTTAGAAAAACACTTAACTTTATTATTTCTGGTAGAACACCCCTTTCCATCTAAAGTACCGGGGGCTAAGGCAACGGCCCCTTTCTGCCAACGGGCCTGCTCTTCCTATTTACATTTCTAAGTGAATGAGAACTGACTAAGATCACCAACTCTTTTGTATTTTTCGTTGCATCATTGGGTTTAATATTTCAACGAACGCTGGTAATATATTTGGACAATTGGTAATTACCTGAGTCATGGTTGTGTCATGAACACCGCACACCTGGTCCCACCACTAGCAACCACTGCAAAGCAAAATACAAGAAAAATCTAGTCACATTTAGAGACAGCCTGGTCAGTAACACAGTAAATAGAAGCAAATTAATTCATGTTGCAAAACAAAAATTACACACAAAAGTAAGCTGGACCTCCGACAACTGGGTCTTTCAGTTGGCCCGGTGAAGTTTGGCAAGCAATGTGTACCCTTAATCCTCCCTTATAAGGGCATAACAGTCATCGGGCACTACATGTTGAGTGACAGTGCTACCAAATTACTTTACATACATTTGGGAATTACCGCTGCTTACTTTGCAAGTGCCAGCTGCTTGGATAACATATTGAATGATGACAGTTGAAAGGTTTCCAAACTTTACAATAAAATGCACTGCTCTTACAGTAGTTCTTGAGCTTCAATTTCAATGCATGAGGGCTTGAAGATAAGCTGCGTGGAGTACCAGTGATTCTTTAAGTGAAGTTTAACAATGACTCATGTTATTTTTAAGAATCATGCCAAGTGATTGTACCCATAAGTAGCTTAGTTTATCTCACGCATTGCAATATACAAAGTGAAGTAATTATGAATTTAGTAAATTCCTAGTAATTTTAATTTGCACTGAATTTGTAAGTAACATTCATGAAAACTTTGTACTCATTCTAGGTGCCATAGGTGGTTCCTAAAATTCCCCTTTAAAAAACTCCGATAATTTTATATGCATGTTTAGGGCTTGACAAACATAACTATTCGGCTATGCCCAGCTGTGTCTGGCCAATGTGCCTTGGTCCTCACTAGTTCATCAGTATGCCTTGGTGGCTGCTATACACAGCTTGAATAACAATTGGCACTCAAGCACAGCTAAAATGACCCTGAAACACTTTTGACGATTTTGTACAAACACATTGGGCCGGTAGACCAAGTCCTAATGGTCATTTACAGACTGATTTATGCTCTCAGCGTAACCGTGTAATTTATTACAGCGCTTTAAAGCTGCGGATCAGCTAAACGCGTTTTCAACCACCCATTCACAGTACGACGTGCAGCGGGCGCGCGACGTCATCTGACATCACCCTGGCTGCTGATCTGATTGGCTGTGGTGTGCGCGTAGGAAAGATCAGCTGGTAGGGTGGCGGCACCTGTCGGAGCAGATATCAACCACTCCATCTCAGTTGCCAGACGGCGTGCGTGCAGATGGGCGCACTGGGCTATGGTTCCCGAGATTGCGCGCAACCTGTCGGCGTGCAATCTCGGAGGTCATGACTGGGCGAAGCTCAAATCGTCGAGTGTGCTCACGAGAGCTCTGCAATCGCCAGTGATGCCAGCGTATCTCATGAGTTGAGGAGGCAAGGTAGGGGTGAGAAGGAGGGTATGATACAATTGTCCGTAGCTGCCTTGGTACACGGCATGTCGCTAAATTTGCGGTGCCAATGGTTTGATGATGCTCTAGCCTAAACGCTGACAAAGCTTCAAATAACCGTTTCAGGGTCCCCTTAAAAAGATCAACAACAAGGCTAGTTGTTGAGGTTCCATTGAGGTTATAGGAGCGCAACAAACACGGGCAAAGAAGAGCACAACTAGCGCTCACTCGCAACTGAAAGGTTTATTAGATGAAACATAAAAAAGAAGGGAACACAAACAAACTGTGTTGTCGCCGCCATATAGAAAACATGCTAACATGAAAAAAGGCACGATAAAGGAGTTCAGAAAACTAATTTTAAATCTTAACATTGGAAAGGTAGCAAATAGGCATGACGGCATATCTTCCAAAAAACATTCGAAAGCCAAAAAAAACCAAAGTGTCTATGTAACCCGCCTCCAAAAAACTGGGTTCGCTTCACGATAACACCATTGCTGCCATTCTTGTGCTCACATTTCCCACAGTCTAAAAAAACGTTAATGCCCGCTATGGCGCACAGGTGGTCTTCAGTGTGCCTTACAAACTTCGAAAGATTTGTGCTGCTGTTCACAAGAAACTTGACAGCAGTCTTACTTCACAGAAAAGTGAATGTAGCCCGAAACAACAATCACTTTCTGCCATGCACCTCCAGCGTTGCTTGTAAAATCCCTGGGACCTGTGGGTTTGTACGCATTGGGCAGACGGCACGTTGCCTAAACACACACCTCAGGAATCGTAAGAATAATTCTAATGCTAATTATGGTTCACATTCAGCCGCCCACTGCACGGACTGTAAGTGCATGCCTCTTTTCCATAAGACGACAGTTATGTATAGACATACTGCACACAAAATTATGGAAGCCCTCTACATTAAGAAGGCTGGTAAAAGTTGTGTGAGCTCTCCTTCAGTGGTGTTATCGTGAACACTGGTTCGTTACGGTGGCCACGAACACATAATCGCGCCTCTCTGCATCCCACCTCTAGTGAGGGCTCTATATTGTACGTTTGTATGGTTCCCACAAGTCGGTCCTCATGACTGAGATTTCAATCGATACGTATGATTGACGAACTATGGTACACGAATAGAATCAAGTATTTATTGCGACGAGTCTGTGTGGCACTGACAGAGTTACACCGTTAGAAAAATCGTACATATACAGGAGCAGCCTGCGGGACAGAAGCCACACACACGCCATCACTGCTGCATCCTGTAGCGCGCCTCAACGGTTACCAACCCATCTCCCAACAAAATTTCATTAGGGGGCATCAGTAATGACATTTACCGTGATTGGTTTTTGGTCAATGCGGTTATTTTCTACTATTTGCAAGTACCCGTACCACAGCAATTTCGCTGCTGCAGCATTAAAACTTTGAACGCACTATTTCTTTGTTCGGCGTTGAGCTACGGCATCGGTAATTTTTGTAAGCAACTACGGCTTCAACAGTTCATTATGGTCGAACTGCGCAGTGACACGAGATACGAAGAAAGGCAAGTTTGTCTTGCCTTTCTTCGTGTCTCGTCGCACTGCACAGTTCGACCATAATGAACTCGTACCAACTCGCCCAACTCTCCACGCGGCTTCAATAGTGTTCTATGCCGTAACGGGGAACATCTTGGCATTACGAGTTAACCTGTTGTCTTATCGTAAGAGTTAATTTTCGTCCGAACTTGTGAGCGTTCGGTAAGGTTCTTTGTAGGCGAAGCAAGGCTGGCCCGAGCTTCGCGATCGCCGCCGTCTTGGTGACGTTGACCCGGAGGAAGACGCCTTCGCCACTGGACATTTTTAGAATGAAGTTTTCTGTACAGCAGTATGTACAACAAAATGGCTGAAAGTAAAAAGGAAAAATGACCCTCAGTGTTGCCGTAAAAAGCAGTGCCGGTGTCCAGCCGGCAAGCTATCCAGTAGCAAAAACGTCGCGGCCTCTTGGGACGCTCATTTTATCCCCTGTTGCCCCCCCCATCACTCCGCGTTGCCTGCGGTCATCGACACCGGCCAGGATCGGGCAGGCAGTCACGTGCAAGAAACAAACGGGTGATTCTAGTCCGACGCACCGGCAGAGCTTGGGAACGCACCTTCTATCCCGTGTCGTCTAGCCCGCTCGAACTCAGGAATGTCGGCGTGGGCAGGAGGGGGGGGTTCTCGCAGAGCGCTACCTTACAGTAAGATTACGGCGATATTTTTAACAGTTGATATGTCTATACAGTACATATATCTGATGTATTATATACGTCCCGCACAACTATTGAACAATTACTTCTCTTGTTTTGAGCTTATTTTTTATCTGGGTTTCATAACATTCTAGCCAAGGCTCAAGTTTCGATGGGCGGAGGCGACTTCTCGTGTGGTCTTTGAGAAACATAAACATAAACCCAGCCGGTACATCGACGTCTGCCCCACGCTTCGAATGCCCTGGGTGACACAGCGCGCCGAAACCAAAACAGCTCGGTGCGTAGCTACGTGGAAAAGGCCTACGTCTGGACTGCTGACCACACCTTCACCATTCGTCGATTCTTGAGGTGATTATGTGCCTTGCTGAAAAAAGAAATCTACAATAGTTAGTGGGAGATCTATCTAAGAGCTGTCACACGCTCATTTTTTGTGCGATTCTACGCAGGACATTACAACTAGTTTCTTAGAAACGAATGCTCGTAATCGGATTAGTCTTGAACGGCAGTCGAAGGTGTCCATGCCTTGGGTTGTTTATTAATTAGACCTCACGTTGACGTCCGCTAGCCTGCTGGATAACTGAGACAGTAAAGCGACCGTCCTGGAAATGCATTGGTTACGGTTCAAATTACAGATAAGGATAACTTGGATTTAACTGCAAAAATCTTTTTTTAAACAAGAGATCCGTATGGGTTGCTTTCGTGGCTTGATGTTGAAAATCGGGTTGGCGAGAATTTTACCTTTTTGAACTTTAATCGGCCTTGCGGTGCATTGCAATACTGACTTCCCAGCTTAAAGGACCCCTGACAGCGAAATTCTTGTTCGTGACTTCTATACTATAATTTGCAGCTTTGTGTCTCAGAAATCAGAAATTTTGTTTAATCGTCATTGCTATAACGTATCGTATAAAAGCAATAAGAGCGTCGTTAATTATGATCAAGTTGAGCGTCACTTCAATGACGCCCTAAAAACCCTAAGAACTCAGCGCCCCACTACGAGGAAAGGCCAGAAGATCACGCGCTCTCAAGCTTTCGTAACGCCATAGGCGCAATGTTTGAATCTGAGTTCCGCGCACGATGAAGAGTGAAACGATTTTTGTGCTCCTGGATGAGCTGAGCCTGTCAAGTATACACTAGATAGTCAAGAACGTGCCCCCTCAAAAGAAAAAAAAAACATTCATGGTTCAATCAGCCCTTAAGAGTGGCTCGACAACAGAGCGAGGCCTGAGAACGAGGAACAATCGTCTCTATCGGGCGCCAGCAGAATTTTCTTTGACGTAGCCAATATTCACTTTAATATAGGTGAACGTCACACAGTGGCTCTTATTTGCATCATACTGTCACGTGGTCGTGACGTTGACGGAGGCAGTAGGCAAGTAGTCCAAGATGAAACACTTTATTTGGGCCGAATTTGTGGCCGGTAAACCGAACGTGAGATTACATCAATAAACGCTGGCACAGATAGCGGCGAACAGAACGTCGGCCGTCGATCAATTGAACATCATTGGAACGTGCCGGCTTTTTATAAATCACGCGTCGAACATTCTAGCCTTATCACTAGTCGTCGCGCGAGCTCTGGAATAATCTTGAGTGTTACCGTCTTGCGTGCAATCTTAACAAAACGATCTACTACAACCGAGAAGCTTCTGGAACAATAAGGCGCGGTCTGCGCCGAGCACTGCTGATAGTCTTTGTGGGCGGAAACCGAATACAGTAAAAGAAACGCGCGTGGCAATGCCCCCCTATGAAAAGGCATCGTACCGATACTTAGAACATCACACATGGGAAAAATACATGCAACAATAAATAACGAAAAAAACTCAAGAAATTTGAATAAACAATACGCACAAGCAAGAAAGTACAGTCCTCAGGTTCACTGCCGCGCGTAAAACGGCTTGAGGCGCACGACATGGACGACTTCAGGTCGCGCACGGCGCCGTTGAGAGTTCGAAATGCCGTCGGGGACAACCTCGTAGTCGAGTGTGCCGAGACGTCGAAGCACCCTACACGGTCCGAAGTATCGTCGCAGAAGTTTTTCACCAAGTCCGCGTCGTCGTATGGACGTCCACACCCAAACAAGGTCGCCGGGCTGGTATTCCGCGAAGCGTCGTCGAAGATTGTAGCGGCGGCTGTCAGTCATCTGCTGATTCTTGATCCGCAGGCGGGCGAGCTGTCGTGCTTCTTCGGCGCGCTGTAGGTAGGTGGTCACGTCGATGTTTTCCTCGTCGGTCACGTTTGGTAACATGGCGTCGAGTGTCGTTGCCGGGCTCCGTCCGTAGACCAACTTGTATGGCGTCATCTGCGTCGTTTCTTGCACGGCCGTGTTGTATGCGATGGTCACGTACGGAAGGATGGCGTCCCACGTCTTGTCCTCGACGTCGACGTACATGGCCAGCATGTCGGCGATGGTCTTATTTAGACGCTCCGTCAGGCCGTTGGTCTGTGGGTGGTACGCGGTGGTCCGGCGGTGACTTGTGTGGCTGTATCCCAAGATCGCCTCGGTAAGGTCAGCCGTAAACGCCGTGCCTCTGTCGGTGATGAGAACCTCTGGGGAGCCGTGTCGAAGGACGATGTTCCCAACGAAGAACTTGGCTACCTCGGCGGCACTGACTTTGGGCAGGGCTTTTGTTTCGGCGTAGCGGGTGAGGTAGTCGGTGGCTTCGACGACCAATTTGTTTCCGCAAGTCGACGCTGGGAACGGCCCCAGGAGGTCCATCCCGATCTGCTGGAACGGTCGCCGAGGAGGCTCGATCGGCTGAAGGAAGCCTGCTGGTCTTGTTGGCGGTGTCTTCCGTCGCTGACAGTCTCGGCACGTCCTTACGTAGCGGGCGACGTCGGCGGCAAGGCGCGGCCAGTAGTACTTTTCCTGTATTCTTGCGATCGTTTGGGAAACACCGAGATGTCCAGCCGTCGGGTCGTCGTGTAGGGCCTGGAGGACTTCTGGTCTCATTGCTGATGGAACCACGAGAAGGTTTTTGGCTCGAAGGGGCGAGAAGTTCTTTAGGAGGACTCCGTTTCGCAGGAAGAACGACGCCAGTCCTCTCTTGAATACCTTCGGAACAGTGGCGCTCTTACCCTCGAGGTATTCGATAAGGCTCCTGAGTTCCGGGTCCGTTCGCTGTCCCTCGGCGAAGTCGTCGGCACTTATGGTTCCCAGGAAGCCGTCATCATCCTGGTCGTCCAGCGGTGGTGGGTCGACGGGGGGCACGAGACAGGCAGTCGGCGTCAGAGTGTTTTCTTCCGGACTTGTAAACGACGGTAATGTCGAATTCTTGAAGTCTCAGGCTCCACCATGCGAGGCGACCGGAAGGGTCTTTCAAGCTAGCTAGCCAACACAAGGCGTGGTGGTCACTCACAACTTTAAAGGGACTGTCGTAAAGGTAGGGGCGAAACTTTGATGTTGCCCAGATGATGGCAAGGCACTCCTTTTCTGTTGTGGAGTAGTTGGCTTCTGCCTTTGATAGTGACCGGCTAGCTAAACTGATAACCCCTTCCAGTCCGTCCGTCCTCTGCACAAGGACGGCGCCGAGTCCTACGCTGCTCGCGTCGGTGTGCCCTTCTGTTTCGGCGTGTTTGTCGAAATGCGCAAGTAACGGAGACGTTTGCAGGCGTCGTATTAGTTCTTCAAATGCTTCCTCCTGTGGCTTTTCCCACTTGAACTCGACGTCGGTCCTGGTGAGGTTAGTGAGTGGCTCGGCGATGCGGGCAAAATTTTTGACGAACCACCTGTAATAGGCACACAGGCCGAGAAATCGACGCATGGCCTTCCTGTCGGTGGGTGGCGGAAAAGCAGCGATGGCGGTTGTGTTTTGCGGGTCGGGGCGTACTCCGGATTTGCTTATCACGTGGCCCAAGAACAAAAGTTCTTCGTACGCGAAGCGGCACTTCTCTGGCTTGAGGTTGAGTCCGTAGGTCTTGATTGCTTGAAGTACAGCTTCAAGGCGCCGCAGGTGTTCGTCAAAGTTCGAGGAAAACACAGCGACGTCGTCCAAGTACACAAAGCAAATCTGCCACTTGAAGCCGGCCAGTACAGTATCCATAACGCGTTGGAAGGTCGCGGGCGCCGAGCGAAGACCGAAAGGCGTGACCTTAAACTCGAACAGACCGTCTGGTGTTATAAAGGCAGTCTTTTCTCGGTCTCTCTCGTCGACTTCGATTTGCCAGTAGCCCGTCTTCAGGTCCATCGACGACAAGTACTTCGCGTTGTGGAGTCGATGCAGGGCGTCGTCTATCCGTGGGAGGGGGTACACGTCCTTCTTCGTGATCTTGTTGAGGCGACGATAGTCGACGCAGAAACGTAGCGTCCCGTCCTTCTTCACCAACACCACAGGAGACGCTCAGGGACTCTTGGACGGCTGGATTATGTCGTCGCGTAGCATTTCGTCGACTTTCTTCTCTATGGCTTCACGTTCTCGCGCCGAAATTCGATACGGGCTCTGACGGACTGGTCGGGCACTTTCTTCAGTTATGATACGATGTTTGGCGACTGGGGTCTGTCGAATTCTTGACGACGATGAGAAGCAGTCCTTGAATTGCTGGAGCAGATTTTTCAGCTGGTCTTGCTTCTGCTTTGGGAGGCTGGGGTTGACGTCGAAATCTGTTTCGGGACCTCGATTCGTCGAAGAATGTTCGGCATTATCGGAGAGGGCGAAAGCATTGCTGCTGTCCACGAATTTCTCGATGTAGGCGACTGTCGTACCAATGTTGAGGTGCCTATATTCGTGGCTGAAGTTTGTCAGCAGTACATTTTCTTTTGCCGTCGCGCAACTCGGCGATGGCTCTTGCGACGCAAATCTGACGGTTCACAAGCAGGTGCTGATCGCCCTCGACGACGCCTTCAAGGTTAGCGGGTATTCAGGTGCCGACGGAAATGACGACGCTGGAAAGAGGCGGAACGGTGACCTGCTCTTCTATTACATTCAAGGCATGATTCTCCGGCGACGTGTGGGGGGCAACGCTTTTTCTGAAGTCAGTGTTATCGACTCAGACCTCAGGTCGATGACGGCGCCGTGTTGACTTAGGAAGTCCATCCCCAGTATCACATCGCTGGAGCAGTTCTGCAGAATTAGAAAGCTGGCGGGATAAGTCCGGTTATTGATCGTGACTCTTGCGGTGCAGACACCGGCCGGCGTTATTAGATGACCCCCAGCGGTCCTGAATTGACGGCCCTGCCAAGCAGTCTTTACTTTCTTCAACTTCGTCGTGAAAGACCCACTGACGACGGAATAGTCGGCTGCAGTGTCGACGAGAGCGGTGACGTTGTGGCCGTCGAATATTACGTCGAGGTCGCTGGTTCGTCGTCGTGCGTTGCGGTTGGGTCGCGGCGTCGGATCACGGCTGCGTCGAAATGTTGTGGTGCTTCCATGCTGCGTCGTCAGGTGTTCTTCGGTCCGCGAGGTTTCTTCGGCAGGGCTTCGTCTGCTTCGCGTCGTGTTGCGCAGGTCTCGTCGCGTTGTCGTCGTCGGCGGCCGCGGAGGATCTTCGGCATTTCGTCGAACAGCAAGCGCACCTCCATCGGTTGCTGCCCTTAGTTTCCCGGGTACGGGCTAGGTGACCGGCCTCGGTTTGGGCCAGTGTACTGCCGGCGGTGCGCTGACATGTAGCGGCCGGGCGACGGTGAGCGGGAAGGTCGTCGGGGCGTCCACTGAGCTCCTGCGAGGTTGTCGGTGATGTCTTGCGGTCGTTCACCCCGCTGCGGACGAGGCGCGTGGACGGCGAAACCGCGTAGGCCCATCTATCGGTACTGGCAACGGCGGTAGGTGTGGCCGGCCTCGCCGCAGTGGTAGCAGAGGGGACGGTGGTCAGGGGTGCGCCAAACATCAGTTTTCCTCGGAGCGTTGCGCTGGCCGGCAGGAGGGCGGTATTCGCCTCGAGATCTTGGAGTGGCGCCCTCTCGCGTGTGACGTCAGGGAGGGGACTCGGATGCAGCTCTTCGCTCGCGCGTTCGCTACGTGAAGGCTGCTCAACGCTGCCAGCCTGTCTGTCGCGCTCGAGTTATTGAAACATTGGTGGGCGAGTTCATAAAGCAATTTGTACTGAATGTTCAAGCAAAATGCCCATCGAAATCGAGCGGAGTTGCCGTCAGGAGCACGTTCTGTGTCGATTGCTCCTGTTGTCGTCTGCTAGCCATCCATGTGTACATCTGCTTCTATGGTAGATTTTTTCTTTTCGCGACTGTTCTATGGCCGTGGCGCACTCAAAATGGCCTTCCTGCCCGTTTTCGATAACTGACTTCAGCGTTCGGGCTTCAGCTTCCATGTCTGCGTTAAAGCGCTATAAATGTATTCCGCGTGCTGCGCGTGTTCGGTTGCCAAGCCTGCTCCTTCGATTCAATTCATATGTTCGGAGCATGACAAACGACGTGTGATGTCATTCAAATAAATTAAGTGGCGTTACCGGCAACAACGTTTGATTAAATACACATTTTTAGCAGCTGCTGTGTAAGCGCGTCGTAAGTACTTTAAATTGAAAGACGAAATAAACAGGGTGAGTCTAAAGGGGATGCACGATGGGGATATGAAATATCGGTAGGTTGTCCGGAGTGATTTTATTTTGTTTTTGTTCTATTTTTTTTGCAACATATTTTAATCCTTACGTTAATAAATCGACGTTTGCTCACTCATTCACGGTGGTCTGAAAATATGCTGAACATAATTAGAGTAATCATACTAACGTTGATAAATATAAAGCTTTCGCATCGAAAGATGTATTTGCAATAAAATACTGTAAATCAGTCTCAACGGTTGACTCCTGATGTGGCTTGGTGTGATCACTGTACTGAAGAGACTCGAGTTCCTTTTGCATTCGCCTAAGTTGACTCGAAGGCGAAAGCCATCTTTTTCTTGAGTCGACGTATTGTTCCTTCACTGCCCCCCCTCCGAATGCTTTCTGGACGTAACGTGGTTTTGCATTGAAGCTTTCTACACATCACCTGGTTTTGCATCGCCTCCGAGATCGGCCCACCAATCACGGAGGAAATGCAAAGCGACGATGTCATGTGATGACGTAATCATGTGACATGACGTTATGACGTCACAAATTTTGTCGGTCTGGGATGTCATGATGACGTGATCATGTGATGAATTTTCGCATCACTCGTGTTGACGCTGGCGGCGCGGGACGCCGACGGTCAATTTTCGCAATTTATGTGGAATCTAAGGCTCCCACCTTGAAATGTTCAATCTTGTTACATCACGGTAAAGAATCACAATAATCGGCCACAGGGACCAAAAGAATGGTGGGAAAGAGCTCTCTTTCTCCTCTTCCTGGACACATTCACCGATTTTTTCTAATGTTTACGAAGCTGTACTATCGGTGTCAAGTGAAACGCGAACACTGCAGCGGATCGCGTTGCGCAAGCATTAGAAATATAGTGCGCGCCATCCTGTCATTACCATTGGCAGGCTCGCACAGTCGAGTAGGCAGCACTGCGCGATCGAAAACATGAATGCGGCTCATGAACGTTTCTATCTCTAATCATAAGAGTCGAACTGTACCACGCGCACCACTGCTGGCGTTTCATTCCGAGCGATCTTATTTGCATCCAGCTCGCCCAATCTATGCTAATGGTCCGCAATAACCCGCTGGTCGATGAACTTATCGATTTCATTTTGTCGGCTGTCGTGTCTGCTCAAGTCCACATGACTACAATTGGGAGTGGAGCGTGAATTTTCGTTCATCTCAAGTCTGTTTACACAACGCTGATTTTTGCGAATAAGCCGTGAAATTGATCGCGCTGCGATTTCAAAGCAGCGGAGACTCTCTTTAACTCACTTGGCGGGGGCGTTCGCGCTTTCACGTAAGCTATATTTCAACGCAATCGAGCCCAGTGAGCGACGCGACGAACTCGGGGGCATGAACCTGACCGCGATGGCTGTCGGTATACAGAAGATATGTTAAATGCTAACGTTTCTTAAACTCATGTAATGCTAGCAGTCATCTGAATAAATATCATTAGAAGAAAATGCAGCTAGTAGTCGAGGAACGCCGTGCGACGCGAGCGAACTATAACGAAAATGCTGCTGTTTTAGCCAGAGCGTAGCAGACGACAAAAGCCGAATCCCCGCCCTTGCGTCACCGGAGCGCCGTTCGCAGCGCCGCCATCGGTCGCACACGAGGCGAATAGCGTCGGTGGGCAGTATGGCATCGGTGGCGGTGGCGGCGATGTCTGGAGACGGTAGTGCGGCGATGCGGTGTCTTGGCGTGGACGTGGAGGAGGAGTGTGATGGCGGGCTGCAGCAGCATAGCTCATGGCTTGCAGGTGCGGCTCTGGAGGCTGCGGAACCCCAGTGATTGCTGGATCTCTTGGCGTACGACGTCAGCGATGGAATCCACTTGAGGCTGCGCTGAAGGTAGAATTTTTTGCAGCTCCTCTTGCACGATCGCTCGGATCGTCTCACGCAGGTCGACGGTTCCTAGTGCTTGAACGTCGGCGTAGCTTGAAACCGTAAAGGCGCGGTTGTATCGCCGTGTGCGCATCTCGAGCGTCTTCTCGATTGTCGAGGCTTCGGACGCGAATTCTGCGACCGTCTTCGGCGGGTTCCTGATCAATCCGGCAAAGAGTTCTTGCTTGACACCCCTCATAAGGAAGCGCACTTTCTTCTCTTCAGTCATGTTGGGGTCGGCGTGGCGAAACAAGCGCGTCATCTCCTCCGTGTAGATGGCAATGTTTTCATTGGGAAGCTGCACACGTGTTTCGACGATAGTTGCGGCGCGTTCCTTACGGACGACGCTCGTGAAGGTACTTAGGAACGTCGTCCGAAAGAGATCCCAGGCTTGTAGCGTGGTTTCGCGGTTTTCGAATCATGTCCTCGCGGAGTCTTCTAAGTAAAAGTAGGCGGGGCGGAGTTTTTCCTCGGAGTCCCAGTTGTTCAAGGTCACGACTCGTTCGTAAGTCTCTAGCCGTGTTTCGGGGTCTTCGCTAGGCGATGCGTGGAAGGTCGGTGTCTCTCTGGGTGGCTGCATCACGATGGTTGCAGGGGACACAGCGGTGGTCATTGTGCCTTTCGTCTTCGCCGCCGTAGCTTTCGGCTTGTCCGGCAGTAGTCCGTGCTGCGCGGGTAGTCCTTTCGCCTGCGGCTGGCTCGACCGTCACTGATGGTGTCGGTGTCTTCTTCGCGAAGTGGGCGCGGTTCACGGCATGACGGGGGCGTCCTGTACATGAAAGAAGCAGCACCTCCAGCAGATGTCACGTGGTCGTGACGTTGACGAAGGCAGTCGGCAAGTAGTCCAAGATGAAACACTTTATTTGGGCCGAATTTGTGGCCGGTAAACCGAACGTGAGATTACAGCAATAAATGCTGGCACCGATAGCGGCGAACAGAACGTCGGCCGTCGATCAACTGAACATCATTGGAACGCGCCGGCTTTTATAAATCACGCGTCGAACATTCTAGCCTTATCACTAGTCGTCGCGCAAGCTCTGGAATAATCTTGAGTGTTACCGTCTTGCGTGCAATCTTAACAAAACGATCTACTACAACCGAGAAGCTTCTGGAACAATAAGGCGCGGTCTGCGCCGAGTACTGCTGATAGTCTTTGTGGGCGGAAACCGAATACAGTAAAAGAAACGCGCGTGGCAATACTGTAGTGGCGACGTCCTGATGTGCTGCCAAAGCCGATGAGCAATCATGTTTATTTTGCAACGAAGTTAAGACATCTTAAAGGCAACGTTCCTCACTGATAAACGTTCACAAGTGCGCACGTATGCAGGACAACCAAACTACACAGACATCTCGATGTTTCAATTTTGGTGTGAGAGGTCCTTTGGTAAATAGTAGACAAAGTGTTATGACGTAAACGGGGCTACACCGTGAGGCGAACATAACGAGCACTGCAAGTTTTAATTGACGAGTATGTGTAGAATACAATAAAAAAATTATAAATTATTGAATCCTTCAGACACGTGCTTCATACGCGCGATTCTGGAACAATAAATACACGAATAAGTGAGGCGTCTCAGAATGCACCAAACCATTAGTTTCAATAATTTGTGTTGAAATGCACACTAAATGCAAGGAAAGGTTCAGGGCTGCTGGTACGAAAGTTTCCACTCTGTTTTACCGTTTTAGTTTTTTTCTTGAGGTCAGCCGTAAAATCAACGTATGTATACGTTGATTCCCACCTTGTTTAGTCAACAGAAGGGTTGAAAGGCAGGCTAGTTGGTATAGATTGATAAGGAAATATTGGCAGCACAACCTAACGGGACACAGAAAGAGGACAAAAACTAGCGCAAATTGAAAATTGGATTTATTCACAGAAGATAATATATACCAGAAAAACATTAAGGGAAAGGGAAATACAAAGGGGAAGGGTCCACCGTAATCAAGTGTCGTCTAGAAACGAGATTTCACAATCTTAAAGCGATATAGACGGTGAACTTACACAATTTTCAAAATTCTTTTTTATGTAAAAATCTTCCGAAACGTCCCTAGTTTTTGTGTCATGATGGGCGTACAGAACAGAGGAGCGCCAAAATTCAGGTCTGTTCGACAAGGAAAAGATGTAAGCAATCGCTAACACTCATGTGTTGCTGGACATCAGCGAAGCCTTATAAATCTGAAGCAGTAGCAAACGCAGAGCTGATCCGAGGTACTGCGTCACTTGCTAGATATTTAGTCCTATAGGAGTCAAGGATTTCCGCACTAAATTTCTCGATAAAGTAAAACTTCCAAATGTATTATTCTTAAAAGGACAAACTGTTGTCCTAGAAGATGGGTAATGGATTGTGCACTTAGCGAACTTAGGTCACATGCTCTACCGGTGTCCCGCGTTACGTGGCGATGAAAGTAACATTTCTTCAAGCTCGATGAACAGCTACTAGCTCTCCAATGAGCGTGCGACGTGACGGAGAGGCTCGGCCTTTCTGTGACGAAGTGCGAGCCGCCGGCTAGGCGCTAAAGGGCACCTTAATGGATTACAATGTTTTTCATCCATCCATCCATCCATCCATCCATCCATCCATCCTTTGAGACTGCATAAGAGATGCGGCTTTCGAGCCAGAAACGGCAATTGTTTGACAAAATAGGGGGCGAATAACTCTGTTGTGCAGTTGCTATGGCGGGCCTCTGTGCGTTTCTAAGTTTTAAGAATCCCAGCAGCCCCCAGTTTGTGAGATCGTGCTGCAGCAGCAACCGCACTGCTATGACTGAAGGACCTGCAACAATGAGAGTTGGTGTGTGGGACTTCCTGCAAGGAGTATTCGTTCTCCGAGGACCACTGAAACACAGGTGGTTTCTCCGAGCCGCGACACAGCAGGTCGGTAAACGGGAGAAAAACATGCGCAAGGATGGCCTGCTCTAAGAAAAAAAATTGCGTCATCTCCCGCTAAAGGGAGATGCCCCTTAAACCCCTTAAACGTTGATGCACCCTTGAACGTTGATGCACCCATATTGGCTCGTGGTGACACATCTCCATCACGACAACCAATGGCTCGCGACCGGAATATATTTTCTGGAGACCCTGCATTGCACGCACCGGCGCATCGCGTAAATGCCACATGAACCACAGGCATTTGCAAACCGTGGAACGGGTTTTCACTAAATCGTTTTGTGAACTCATGGTCCGCTGCAGAGAAGGGTGCATGATTTAAGGGTCGGCGACCGTCCTGTAGATGTGCTTGGCATGCGGCGTCGTGTTAGCGAGCAGCGTCCGGCTGGTGGGTCCCTTCGGCGAAAGTATGATCATTTCGGTCCTGCTTCAGAGTGTGTCAGGCAACCAGTTGTGTGACGATGCGCTCAACATCGGAAACGCGAGAAGCAATGTTCTCAGCTTGAGAAGGGAACGCGCGCAGGCCTCTCGCTCCCCCCTGGCGTGTCCCTCGCTGCACCAAACTCACTTGCGCGACATTCGCCCGTCGACGCCGTTGTGTTTCGACGCCGCCTAATGCAGCAGTTCTCCTAGTTGGTGCCATCGCACTCGTATCAGTAGACGGCGGAGAAACACCGTTGGTGCATATGGAAGCTGCACACGCTAGCACAACGCGAAAGACAAAGCACGTAACTGCGTGGTCACCGAGTCAAATAAGCGCGTATAGCGCGTCACAATTACAGCATCTGCTCCTGGCCTCCGAAACTAGCTTCAGAAACATCGGACCTCATTAAGGCGGCCACGCTCCGCTGTGCTGTGTAGGGCCAACGCTACCTAGGTGGCGTTGGTAGGGCGCATTGATGCCAGAGTCCATTCGAATGCTGGCATCGAGGTGCCGTAGTGCTGAGACTAGGGAAGCGTTCACTGTCGGTGGTGGCTGGTGTCATAATGCAGTACTTCTATTCTACGCTTCTAGGCGGTGGCACCACCCCAACAAACCAAGAGCGCAGGTACATAGAGAAGGAGTGTGAGATATATAAGGCGCGTCTGAAGAGCTCTCCGCAAATGCGTTTGTGGCGCAGTTGGTTGAGCGCCCGGTTTCTATCGCCGCCGACCGAGAGGTCATGGATTCGACTCCCAGGTCGCCCAAATTTGTGAAACTTTTTCTTCTGGTTTCTTTCTTTGTATTCTGTTCATGTAAGTATTAAGAATGTCACATCCGTGACGGAAATACGTCAGTGAAGTCACGGTGGACCCCGGCATATAACACTTTCGTGTTAAAAAAGAAAACAAAAACAAAAAAGAAAAGAACCCGGCAGATCCCCCCGCATGGTGGGTATCGATTTAATGCGAAGCTGCCAGCAAGGAACAAATCGTGTTGTTCATGACATGTATATCATGATTTCATATTAGCACCTGCCATTTCTGTTCGTCATACAGTCACGTCACAAAATACCAATTTCGGTGTATATCAAGATGGCGAAACGGCCGCAAGTTGACCATGAGCTTGGCACGTAAATCATGTTGTACATGACACGCATGTCACGATTTTCATTTTGCCTTGTCATTTATATCCGTCTACTGTCATGTCACGCCATAACAATCTTGCTGTATATCAAGTTAGCGAACAGGACGCGACCGCACCATGATCTTGGCAAGTAAATCATGCTGTACATTAAATGCATGTCGTCTTTGTCGCGTTAACAATTTTAATTAATGTTCTTTATAGAGTCATGTCACTCAATCCCAAATATTGTACACCTCGAGCTAGCGAAACAGCCGCGAACGCTCCATGAGCATGGCATTCATGTTATTCCATATATGACATGCATGTCATGATCTTCGTATTACCGCCTGTCAGTTTTGTTATTCATACACTAATGTGTCGTCATACCAATTTTGATATATATCAAGTTAACGAAAGGGCCACAAGAGCACCAAGGCCATGGTATGTAAACCATGCCATTTATGACAAGTATGTCATGGTTTTCATGGTCTGACCTGTCATTTATGTTCGTCATACAGTCATGTTATGCCATACCAATTTTCGTACACATCCCATTAGCGATATGGACAGCAGAGGACGATGTCGTAGACGGCTAGGTATATAGATACGCTCAGTTACCCAAGTTCGCTAAGAAATACTTCGCATTTGAGAAAGAGTCCTTTGACTCTTTTTTGAGAGTTCTGGCGTGGCGTGTATATGACTCTCTTTGGAGGTCATTAAACTCTCTTCTAGGAGTCGTGCGACTTACAATAGAGTTACCGTCTGTCTTTGAAGGCAGTTGTGGCATGTCAGGACCACCCAAAAGGAGTCCCACATACTCTTCCTTTTCTTAGAGTGCAGTGCCTGTGAGAATTTATGTGCCCCCGGAACAGTAAGTCCAATACTTGCGCATTTCGACGAACACGCCGACACGGAAATCCACACCGATGCAAGCAGCGTAGGACTCGGCGCCGTTCTTGTCCTGAGAACTGACGTCGTGGAAAGGGTTATCAGTTATTCTAGCCCGTCGCTATCCAAGGCAGAAGCCATCTATTTCACAACAGAAAAGGAGTGCCTTGCCATCATCTGGGCAACGTCAAAGTTTCGCCCCTACCTCTACGGCAGGCCCTTCAAAGTTGTGAGCGACCACCACGCCTTGTGTTGGCTAGCTAACCTGAAGGACCTTTCAGGTCGTCTCGCAAGATGGAGTCTGAGACTTCAAGAATTCGACGTTACTGTCGTTTACAAGTGCGGACGAAAACACTCTGACGCCGACTGCTTGTCTCGCGCCCGGCGACCCGCCGCCGCAGAATGACCAGGAGGATGACTTCTTCTTGGGAACCATAAGTGCCGATGACTTCGCCGAACGACAGCGAGCCGACCCGGAACTCAGAGGTCTTGTGGAGTACCTCGAAGGCAAGACCGCCATTGATCCAAAGGCATTCAAGCGAGGACTCGCGTCGTTTTTCTTGCGAAACGGCGTTCTCATAAAGAATTTCTCGCCGCTTCGAGCAAACTACCTCCTCGTAATGCCTTCAGCATTGCGACCAGAAATCCTGCAGGCTCTACACGACGACCCGACGGCTGGACACCTCGGACCTTCCCGCACGTTCGCCAGAGTACAGGAAAAGTGCTACTGGCTGCGCCTTGCCGCCGACGTCGCACGCTACGTAAGGACGTGCTCAGACTGCTAGCGACGGAAGACACCGCCAACAAGACCAGCAGGCTTCCTTCAGCCGATCCAGCCTCCTCGGCGACCGTTCCAGCAGATCGGGATGGACCTCCTGGGGCCGTTCCCAACGTCGACTTGCGGAAATAAATGGATCGTCGTAGCCACCGACTACCTCACCCGCTACGCCGAAACAAAAGCCCTGCCCAATGGCAGTGCCGCAGAGGCAGCCAAGTTCTTCGTTGAGAACATCGTCCTTCGACACGGCGCCCCTGTTGTTCTCATCACAGACAGAGGTACGGCGTTTACGGCTGACCTAACCCAGGCGATCTTGGGATACAGCCACACAAGCCACCGCCGGACCACCGCGTACCACCCACAGACCAACGGCCTCAACGAACGTCTAAATAAGACCATTGCCGACATGCTGGCCATGTACGTCGACGTCGAGCACAAGACGTGGGATGCCATCCTTCCGTATGTAACCTTTGCATAAAACACGGCGGTACAATAAACGACGCAGTTGACGCCGTATGGATTAGTCTATGGAGGAGCCCGGCAACGACGCTCGACACCATGTTGCCCAATGTCTCCGACCAGGAAAACGTCGACATCACCGTGTACCTTCAGCGCGCCGAAGAAGCTGTAGCACTCTGAAGCACGGTTTAGAAAACGCAGAGTGGTTTATTGTACGTGCACGCCATTCTCGGAACTACTTCTTCCTTCTCTAGCAGAACCCCACTACCAGTTCACGTGCCAAGTTGTTATGCGCCAGAAGAAGAAGAAAAGTACGCCACAGGTGGGCCCCCCTGCGGACAAGTGGCCATTGGCACTTGAAGAGGTTGTCATACGGAGCTGTTGATAGTGGGTGCCGGCTTGATCCTTTCAATTGTTACTGTGTCTTCGCGCCCATTGCGCAGGATTGTAAAATGATGTTCGGAACGTTTTATGACTGGAAAAGGACCATCATAGCGAGGCTGAAGAGCACGACGAGGCGCGTCAACACGAACGAAAACGTGTGAGGATGTCTGTAGGTTTGACTGCAGAAAAACGTCGTGCTTAGTCGTGTGAGCCGAAGTTGGTGATGGGCGTAAGTTTTGCATATAGACCCGCAGACGCTGGACGAAAGATGATGGATCCGAAACACACTGCCTAGTTACGGGATTGACGAGGTCACCCGGCAAACGGAGTGTGCAGCCATAAACCATCTCGGCTACAGAGCAGGAAAGTTCTGGTCGCAGCGTTGACCGAAGACCGAGCAGTACGATGGGGAGGTGCGATACCCAATCTTCGGCATGAGGCTGAGAGGCGAGTGCTGCTTTCAAATGACGATGTAGTCTCTCTACGATGCCATTCGATGCGGGATGATACGCAGTGGTGCGAATGCGCGCACAACCCAGAAGAGATGTCACAGAGGTGAAAAGTGCGGACTCAAACTGTCTGCCTCTATCAGTAGTCACCGTTGATGGCACACCGAAACGGCTAATCCAGGTAGACAGAAAAGTACGAGCAACTGTCTCCGCCGTGATGTCAGGCATTGGAGCTGCTTCAGGCCACCTTGTGTACCTATCAATACACGTAAGCAAATACGTATATCCACGGCATGGTGGCAAAGGTCCGACGATGTCTAGATGAATGGTGTCGAACCGTGCATCAGGGAGCGGGAATTTTCCCCATGGAGGCTTGGTGTGCCGTTGTACCTTGATACGCTGACACGTTGTGCAAGTGCGAACCCAGTCACGAATGTCAGCGCGTATGCACGGCCAGACATAGCGTTCTGTGACCAGGTGTTGCGTAGCTCGTACGCCTGGATGGCAGATTGAGTGCAGGGTATCAAAAACAGCACGACGCAGATCTGAAGGAACATAAATGCGAGTACAGTTGTGTGAAACATCGCACCAGAGCGTGACGTCGTGGTCGGGAAAGCTAACTTGCTCTAGTCGGAGGGATGTAGATGATCGAACTCGTGGAAGCTCATCATCCAATGCTTGTGCCTCGGCGATTGAAGACAAGGAAAGGTCGATGGGGCTTGTGGCGTTGATGGTAATGCGACTAAGAGCGTCCGCTGCACTGTTAAGGCTGCCTTTGACGTAGCGTATGTCTGTGGTGAACTCGGCAATGAAAGCGAGGTGCCGAAGCTCTCTAGGAGTATGGGTGGCACTGCAGGAACGTAAAGCCGAAACAAGTGGCTTGTGGTCGGTGAGAATGGCGAATTCTCGCCCTTCGAGAAAGTACCTGAAGTGCTTCACCGCAAGGTAGGCTGCGAGGAGCTCCCGTCCGAAAGTACTGTATCGGCGCTCAGTGTCGCGTAACTTTCGGGAAAAGAAGGAGATAGGAGCCCATGCACCATTGATCCATTGATGAAGAGCGGCTCCAACTGCTTCTGAGGAAGCGTCCACCATGAGGCTAGTGGGAGCAGTTGGTGAAGGGTGGTGTAGGAGAGTGGCTTTGGCGAGCTGGGTCTTAACGGCGACGAAAGCTTCATCAGCGACCGTGTCCCACGGAAGAGCAGCCGACTCAGCTTTCGAAGTAGACAGTAGTGCTTCAAGCGGCTTCAGCAGTGTAGAGCATGTCGGGATGAAACGGCGATAAAAATTTACGAGTCCGAGAAAACGTCGCAGACTGCGTGCGGACTTTGGCGGGGGGTAGTCGATGACAGCCTCAACTTTGTCAGGTAGAGGAGTGATGCCATCTTTTGTGATGCGATGTCCAAGGAATGCGATCTCGGCGACGCCAAACTGGCATTTTTCAACATTGATGACCAGATCGTAGTCCCGAAGTCGACTGAAAAGTTGGCGTAGATGAGCCTTGTGTGTTTCAGCGTCCTTGCTGGCGACGAGAAGATCATCTATATAGGCGAAACAAAATGGCAGACCTCTGGTGACTTCGTCTATAAAGCGCTGAAATGTCTGAGCTGCGTTGCGCAAGCCGAAAGGCATTCTTAAATATTCAAAAAGGCCAAATGGGGTAGTTATAGCAGTTTTGGGGATGTCGGAAGGCTCAACGGGGATCTGGTGATAAGCTTTCACGAGATCAATCTTCGAATATACTGTTGTGCCGGTTAAAAAGGCAGTGCAGTCCTGAATATTGGGTAACGGGTATCGGTCCGGAACGGTGACCGCATTGAGTGCACGATAATCACCACAGGGCCGCCAGTCGTTGTTCTTCTTGGGAACCATGTGCAGTGCCGACGACCACGAGCTTGATGACGGGCGAATGATCTTCAATTGCAACATGTGCTCGAACTCATTGCGAGCAACTCGAAGTTTATCGGGACCGAGTCGGCGAGGGCGGCAGTGAACAGGTGGTCCTGTGGTAACGATGCAATGGGTCACAGAGTGCTTAGGAGGCTTATCCATCGGAGACTGTGTAGTAATCTCCGGAAACTCGTCGAGGATAGCTGTATACGGCGAGGTAGGTAGCTTCACGAAAGTGGGGTTTAGGGCCGTGGCTTGTGACAGAAAACCGTTGACCGACAAACCGGTAATGCCATCCACCAGGCGACAGCGGCTCATATCCACGAGCAGATGAAAATGTCTCAAGAAATCGGCTCCTAAGATGGCGTAGCGAACGTCAGCTATCCAAAATAGCCATTGTAACTTTCTCTTGAGGTCGAGATCGAGGGTCAGAGACTTCTGTCCGTAAGTTGCGATGACAGAAGAGTTGATCGCTTGTAGAGGAGTTGACTTTTCGCGGAGACGCCGGTCAGCCTTGGAAGCAGGAATTATGCTGACCTCTGCCCCGGTGTCCACCAGCAAGCGCAGTCCTGTGGTTCGGTCGGTTATATAGAAGAGGCGGCTTGATGATTGGCCGTGATCGCCCGCCGCAGTTATTGACGATCGGCCTGAGCGTTTCCCATGCGCCACGAACAGGGTGACAGACATCGACGAGCCGCGGCACGAAAACGTCGGTGATAGTAGCATGGCGTCTGTGTTGGAAAACTGCGCTCAGGCTGGTGAAGTGGTCGTGGCGGAGAAGGCGACGTGAGAGGCTGTCGATGTGGACAAGGCTGGCCATTGAAGTTGCGAGTGTTTTGCAGTTCCAGACGCAAGTCGGCTACTTGAGCTGCGAGATCTTTTACTGCTTCTAGAAGGGAATCTACTTCGGACACCGGAGCAGGACGGGCAGCGTTGATGACTGCCGGAGCAACGTCCATCATGTCGTCAGCCAGTTCTGCGAGCTCCGGCAGGGACTTATGCTGAGCTGTGACAAGAGCCATTCGCACGTTAGGTGGAAGACGCTGCAGAAACAGCTCACGTAGTATTGCTGTGTCCAAGAAGCCCGGCTGGTCCCCAAACAGGTGCTGCAGGTGACGTAGGAATTGGGTGGGACGTCTGTCTCCAAGCTCTTCGTTGTTCAGGAGTTGTTGAATGCGCCGATGCGTAGGCTGAACGAGGCGGCGAAGAAGAGTCTGTTTGACGGTGGTATATGGAGTTTCACCAAGTGGTCGCGCGAGGATGTCGCGTATCTCGGCCATTGCCTGTGGCGGCAACGCTTCGAGGAGTAGCTCGTACTTGCGAACTTCTGACGCGACGCGATGAATGCGGAACTTGTTCTCGGCTTGTACGAACCATAACGAGGGATCGGCAAGCCACAGCTGCGGTAGCGTTATGGTGGTGGTAGCTCCTACGACACTCGAAGTGGTTACCTGGCCGGTTGCCGTGGTAGCAGTACCAGGGTGTAGGTCATCTGGATGCTCGCGCTGCTCCATAGAAGGTCGTGCTCGTAGTTCGGGTCACCAGTAACTGTAGCACTCTGAAGCACGGTTTAGAAAACGCAGAGTGGTTTATTGTACGTGCACGCCATTCTCGGAACTACTTCTTCTTCCTTCTCTAGCAGAACCCCACTACCAGTTCACGTGCCAAGTTGTTATGCGCCAGAAGAAGAAGAAAAGTACGCCACAAAGCCAGACAACTCGCCCGTCTGCGCATCCAGAGCCAGGAAAAGACCGACAGCCGTCGCTACAACCTGCGACGACGCCACATGGAATACCAACCCGGTGACCGTGTATGGGTCTGGACGCCAGTTCGCCGGCGGGGGCTTAGCGAGAAGCTTCTTCGACGATACTTCGGACCCTATAGGGTACTTCGACGTCTCGGCGCACTCGACTACGAGGTTGTCCCTGACGGCATTACGAACTCTGAGCGGCGCCGTGCGCGACCTGAAGTCGTTCATGTCGTGCGCCTCAAGCCGTTTTACGCGCAGTAGTGAACCTGAGGACTGCACTTTTTTAGGGGTGAAGCTCCTTTGCCTGTCGGTCGTACGTCCCTTGTATGTAGTAGCCACCTGCTGATGACGATGGCGATCGCGATCGTCATCCCCGCTATGCGATCGCGATCGCATAGTGGGTACATGGAATGTACGCGCGTCATAACGATGACGGTGATGACGATGACGATCGCGATGCCATACAACACAGGGCATCGCGATACCACATGGCATGTACCCACTATGCGTCATAACGATGACGCTGATGACGATGACGATCGCGATGCCATACACCACATGGCATCGCGATATGGTCTTACATGCACGTAGTTTGACCACATGCAACCAACCACCATCACGTATTTGATGATGTACCTCGAGAGCTTCGCCCACGCATCATCATTCACTCCGCGGATATGCTGTGATTTTTTACAGCGAAAGCTGTATATGGCTAGGAGAAACGAAAAACCGCTCGGCATCTGTGTCACGAGCGGTCTCCATTGGCTGCGCTATCAGTTACGTCGTTCTGAGCGTCGTACCAAAGCTCGCGCGCCATTGGCGCGCGAGCTTGGGTACGACGCTTGCAAGGTCAAACGCTTGCAGCCACGGCGCGCCAGAGGGCGCGCCAGAGGGCGCGCCGAATAAACGGCGTTGCGTACAGAACAGCGTCGACGTGATTGCGGGAGCGCGTTTGCTGGGGCGAACGCCCGCTTTGGGCGAGAGATTCTCCAGCGGCACTTTGGCTTCGGCTGCGACGTCTCTGACCGCCTGTGGTTGGACCACAACCTGGCAACGATAATTTTGGTAGGCGTCAGTGCAGCGTCGGGTTGAACCCACTGCTAAACACCGGGGCCGCACATTTCAGCTTCGCTGGTTAACCATTTGTACGGAGTGCTTGGGCGGTGATTTTTTTTTCATTGGACTTTCTTGCTTGTGCGTATTGTTTATTCAACTTTCTTGATTTTTGTCGTTATTTATTGTTGCATGTATTTCTTTCATGTGTTCCGTTCTAAGCATCGGGACGATGCCTTTTCAGAGGCGGGCATTGCCACGCGCATTTCTTTTACTGTATTCGGTTTCCGCCGACAAAGACTATCAGCAGTACTCGGCGCAGACCGCGCCATATTGTTCCAGAAGCTTCTCGGTTGTAGTAGATCGTTTTGTTAAGATTGCACGAAAGACGGTAACGCTCAAGATTATTCCAGAGCTTGCGCGACTAGTGATAAGGCTAGAATGTTCGACGCGTGATTTATAAAAGCCGGCGCGTTCCAACAATGTTTAGTTGATCGACGGCCGACGCTCTGTTCGCCGCTATCAGTGCCAGCGTGTATTGCTGTAATCTTACTCTCCGTTTACCGGCCACAAGTTCGCCCTAATAAACAGTGTCATCTTGGACACGTCGCCTGCTGCCTTTGTCGACGACACACCCACGTTGCAAATATATATATATATATATATATATATATATATATATATATATATATATATATATATATATATATATATATATAATTTCTCTATCGAAAAAAAACAGAGTTTGCATATACAGCTGGAACCTGCAAGTTAGCGATCATAGAGTAGTCTTATGAATTATATCGAAGCACGACGTTCGGGAACAAGACAAATGAAGCGATGAGTTGGAAAGCCGTGTTCATTCTACAGAAGTCCGTACAGAAATTTGCTCCAGTGGGTAGGTCTGAGGTCTACGACTGCCGACGCTTTCACAGTTCTCAAGGCAGACGTCGTTCGTCCTTGCGGCTAGCGCAAGCAGTTCAAGAAACTATAGCGCGGCAGGATATCTTATGTAGCAGAGCATGGCGTCCTTATAGCCGGCGTCTCTTGATAATTTGACTTTTCGCACAATAAGTGTGAAGAAAGGAACTGGAGAACTAAGCACAAAAAATCATTTTAGTTCAATTTCATTTATTGCTACCCTCAAGGCCAAAACCGTTAGAGAGGGGAGTGAGTAAAAACGTGGACGTTAAAACAGACAAGAAATGCAGCAAACAATACATAAAGACACAAGTTCTTTGACTATATAGACCGCATATACTAGCAGTACATAGTGTGATATACCGAAATAATGATATAACCATTTTTAGGAGCTTGTTCGGCAAGCTTCTTAAGCTCGCGCCTTGTCCGGCGGCGATGGCGGTGGCATGTACACTTCTCCGCTCATACTGCGCATGCGAAAACCCTTTCCGAAAAAAATAAAAATAAAAAAACTTCCTCTCCTCCTCTATCTCCTCTAGGCATCCCTCCCCACGGCGACCACACTCTCACTGCGCATGCGCGTCCCCTCCCTCGCCCCTCTCCTACGCTCCCCCCCCTCTCTCCTCTAGGCATCCCTCCCCGCGGCGTCCACACTCCCACTGCGCATGCGCGTCCTCCCCTCTTTCTGCTCTCCTACGCTTCCCCCTCTATCGCCTCGCGACGCCGACGCAGGCAGCGTCTGCTAGCGAGTTTCTTGGTTGAAAAAATCCGACTGCTCGCGCTGCACAACCGTTTACTGGCCACCTCGTATATATGACACTGGATCTTGACCTCCAAGGTTGTGCCGGTGGGAGATTTCTCCTGTGCGTTGTTGAATAATAAAAATTCGCAGCGGGCGCCTTAACTAAAAGCGGACTGCGGGTCTCTCTGTCCAGTCCGAGTCTTCCGTCTCTCATTGCCCATTAGCAGCGATTGGGATGTTCTAGTAGGAAACAACGGTCCATCACTGCGTGCTTTGCGCCTCCCCAGGTTTCTCTCCTGCGCAACGCTGCGATGAGCGCCAGCGTCAACGCCGTCACCAGTGTAAGCGTTAGCGCCCGCTGCTTCGCATCTACACATGGTTCCCTTTAGCGGGAGATAGTGTAATTTTCTCTTCGCCGGGAGCTCAGGCAGTGAAAACTTCGTTACCGCTCGGCCGCATGAACACCGCACAGCAGCGCGGCGGGCTCTCAACGAGCAGCATCTAAGGCTCGCGGCCCGAGCGCCGCATGTAATCTGTATATAACAACGTTGTCACGTCTATATATGATGGTAGTAGATGTGTATGGAAGATTCGCGGGTTACCCGATCATCTCCGAGCAAGATCCTCCAAGACCATTCACTTTGTGGATATGGCGTGATTTTTTTTGTTGTCCTTTGGTTTGTTAATATGTATTTATAAAAGTACACTTGGTGCACGGAGTTCATTTTAATTATAATCTAGTTGAACATATTTATAACAAAGGTAACACATTTCTTGTTTTTTCCCTCTATTTCTCTTGGCAACGCAAGCTGCTATTGTCCGAACACAAGCACTACACATCCAGAAGGGTGCACGATTGGGTTTGATGGTAGAGCATACTTTTAATATAAATAGAGAGAGCAATAAAAAAGCCGGCAGATCCCACGCACTGTGGGAATCGATGTAATGCGAAGCAGCCCGAAAAGAGGAAATCATGCTTTACATAAATTGCATATCATGTTTTACATGTTAGGAGCTGTCATTTATGTTCGTCATACAGTCACGTCGCGCAGTACGAAATTTGGTGTATATCAAGCTAACGAAACGGCCGTGAGCGCGCCATGAGCGTGGCATCCAATTCATGTCGCACTTGACAAGTCATGATTTCCGTATTACCACTTGTCATCTACGTTCGTCATACAGTCATGTCACTCAATACCAAATTTGGTGTATATCAAGCTAACGAAACGGCCGCGAGTGCGCCATGACCATGGCGTGTAAGTCATGTCGCACATGCCATTTCATGATTTCCATATTACCACTTGTCATTTACGTTCGTTATACAGTCATATCACTCAATAGCAAATTTGGTGTATATCAAGCTAACGAAACGGCCCCGAGCGCGCCATGAGCGTGGCATGCAAGTCATGTCGCACATGACATTTCATCATTTCCATATTACCACTTGTCATTTTATGTTCGTTATACAGTCACGTCACACAATACCAAATTTGGTGTATATCAAGCTAACCAAACGGCTGCGAGCGCGCCATGAGCATGGCATGCAAGTCATGTCGCACAGGGAAAGTCATGGTTTCCATATTACCACTTGTAATTTATGTTCGTCATACAGTCACGTCACACAATACCAAATTTCGTGCATATCAAGCTAACGAAATGGCCCGAGTGCTCCATTGGCGTGGCATGCAAGTCATGCCGCACATGACATGTCATGATTTCCATATTACCACTTGTCCTTTATGTTCGTTATACAGTCATATCACTCAATAGCAAATTTGGTGTATATCATGCTAACGAAACGGCCGCGAGCGCGCCATGAGCGTGGTATGCAAGTCATGTCGCACATGACATTTCGTCATTTACATATTACCACTTGTCATTTATGTTCGTTATACAGTCACGTCACACAATACCAAATTTGGTGTATATCAAGCTAACCAAACGGCTGCGAGCGCGCCATGAGCATGGCATGCAAGTCATGTCGCACATGACAAGTCATGATTTCCATATTACCACTTGTCATTTATGTTCGTTATACAGTCATATCACTGAATAGCAAATTTGGTGTATATCGAGCTAACGAAACGGCCGCGAGCGCGCCATGAGCGTGGCATGCAAGTCATGTCGCACAAGACATTTCATGATTTCCATATTACCACTTGTCATTTATGTTCGTCATACAGTCATATCACTCAGTACCAAATTTGGTGTATATCAAGCTAACGAAACGGCCGCCAGCGCGCCATGAGCGTGGCATGCAAGTCATGTCGCACAGGGAAAGTCATGATTTCCATATTACCACTTGTCATTGATGTTCGTCATACAGTCACGTCACTCAATCCCAAATTTGGTGCATATCAAGCTAACGGAACGGCCGCGAGCGCGCCATGAGCGTGGCATGTAAATCATACTTTTGATGAAAAGTTAGTCATGATTTTCATGGTATGACCAGCCAATTAAGT
The DNA here is from genome assembly GCA_030522465.1 of Rhipicephalus appendiculatus. Taxonomy (NCBI): domain Eukaryota; kingdom Metazoa; phylum Arthropoda; class Arachnida; order Ixodida; family Ixodidae; genus Rhipicephalus; species Rhipicephalus appendiculatus. Next base: position 64,667 of record JALIZH010015431.1, on the reverse strand, counting down.
TCGTCATACAGGCATGTTATGCCATACGAAATTTGGTATAAATCCCATTAACGATACGGCCAGGAGAGCACAAAGTCGTAGGCGGCTAGATAGAAAGATAGATAGATAGATAAATAGATAGATAGATACGCTCAAAGTCATCGAAGTTCGCTAAGAAATGCTTCGCATTAAAAACAAAGAGAAGGGAGGGTTCTGTTTATAGTTAGGACTGTGCAGCGCTCACAAAACGCACGAGGAACAGAAGTGCACGAGACATGCGCTGACTCACAACTAAATATTCCGAAAAACACGAAAAAGTAAACAAAAAGGTATCATCGAGTCACATGATTTGTGCTCCAAACGAAAAAAACAAAAAGAGCATCCCTGGCTGCCACCCCGCAACATAGCATGCGCACTACGAGTTTTTAGTCGCGTTGCCGCACGTGCTGACCAAAAACACGTATTCCCTATCCCAAAGCTTTAGCGATGGCTGGCCAGCGCATCTTTCATAGCTTCTTCTAATGTGGAAGGCCTCTATAATTTCTCGGGCAAGCTGCTTTTATGCCTGGATAGAACCTTAGTATCAGTAAAGTGTGGGGTACACCCGCACTCCCGACAATTGTCTGCTGAATGGGAACGCGGGCGCACATGCCAGACAACTTGTTTGGGGAGGAAAAGACGACGTCCACCCCGTAGCACTTGGCGACATTTTTTAGGCCATGTGACAGCTTGTGTACGTAGGGTAAAACAGCGTATCTTTTTCGCTTACTGCTGCTTTCAGTATGCGCAGTCTCTTGCTGCACTGACTCTTTTGCCCTCATCAGTTTTTCGCATGCCTTTGCGATTGCGACGTCCGGGAATCCAGCTCTCCTTAATCTAGCTACTTGTTCGTCAAAACTATGGCGGAGACCGTGTGTGCATGTTCTTTCTAGGGCAGAGCGGATGCACGAGAGTGCTATCCCCTGTTTGATAAGCTTGGAACGGCTAGAGCTGAAATCGAGCAGCGGTTTCATGGTTCTTGGAAAGTATCGCCGACATACATGAGTGGGTAAAATTTCGTTTTCAGGTCTAGAAACTGAATGGACTCTTCTTTCATCATTTCAACCGTAAATTTGGGATCAAGCCCACATTCCTTAAAGACTTTGAGAATGTCTATGCTGCTTCTCGTGTAATCTGTGGTCTTAAAGACCAAAAAAATTATCAACATAGCGGTACACATGACCTACCATGCCATCTAAGCGTTCAGCCAACCACCTATCTACCCTGCTCAAAAATATTTCACTGAGTACCTGGGCAACCCTAGACCCTATACAGACGCCAATTTTCTGTATGTACAGGTTGCCTTCATGTCGTACAAAGGTAGACCGAAGGTAAACGGACAGGAGTTCTAGAAAACCTTCTACTGAAATTTTACGTCTCATAAAATGCATACTCATCATTGAATTCACAAATGAACATTCTGACACTCTTCATAAGTTCATCGTGTGGGAGCGAGTATAAGAGGTCTTCAACATCAACGCTGATGGCCTGGCAGTTCCCTGGGTTGTTTTCTCTAAAAAAAATTTGTTACATCTAAGGAATTAGCTACCCGATAGGGGTCTTCGATGTGCAAGGAGGCCAGCTGCACTTGCAGGTACCCTGACACGACATGTTGCCACGTAGCCTTTTCAGTGACGATTGCCCTGAATGGAATGTCTGGCTTGTGGGTTTTTGCTGAAACGAAACCTTCCAGGAAACCTTCGCCAGCCTTCTTTACTCCCGCTGCCAACTTTTCTAACTTTAAGCCGGTTAACAGCGCCACAGCACTTTTCTTCACTTTTGACAGTTTTTCAGTAGACTGCATGAAATTCTTTTCGATGACTTGTTCCGCTTTGCGCTTGTACAAAGCCTATGGTAGAATCACGAAGTAACCTTATTTATCTGCCGTTGTCAGTCTATGACCTTCATTCACAAGAAATTTGACAACCGAAGACGGATTCACTGACTTACGTTCCTGGCCGTGAATTCGCTTTACGACTTCCACACACTCGATCACGCAGCGAGGTCGAAGGTCCTCAGGCACTCTTGCTGAAACGTCTCGCGAGTGCAGCACTTTGTCCACCGGAGAAATCCGCGGCTCCGTGGCGAACTTGGGGCCTTTTTTCAGAATACTCGAGCAGGTTTTCGGGACTGTAATATCGTCCAGTACCAGTACCTTTCCTTGCTCAGTAATGTTGGTTTTCTTGGGTGGTGGGCGAGGTCTCGTAGATAACCACAGAAATTCCGCAGTTTGGTCAGCGATGCGGCACCAGTCACGGTACATACGCTGCTGTCTCCTATAGGGTCTCGCCCGAGAAATTATAGAGGCCTTCCACATTAGAAGAAGCAATGAAAGATGCGTGAGCCAGCCATCGATAAAGCTTTGGGTTAGGGTATACGAGATTTTGGTCAGCACGTGCGGCAACGCGACTAAAAACTCGTAATGCGCATGCTATGTTGCGGGGTGGCAGCCAGGGATGCTCTTTTTGTTTTTTTTCGTTTGGAGCACAAATCATGTGACTCGATGACACATTTTTGTTTACTTTTTCGTGTTTTTTCGGAACAAAAAAGTTAGTTGTGAGTCAGCGCATGTCTCGTGCACTTCCTCTGGCCCTCGTCCATTTTGTGAGCGCTGCACAGTCCTAACTATGAATCAATACCAACTCGCTCAATTTTCTATTCTAAGTCAGGGTTCTGTTCTCTCTCTGTCTGTTAATACGCTACCTGTTGAAACTGTACTCATGCTGCAAATCACTTTTTTTCGACAATAGTTGCTACCAAACGCTCTTGATAATCCCCATTGTACTGGTAGAAAAACATTGAAGGGCACTTTGTACATTCCAAAGTGTGCTCGGCGAAAGCGTGTGGCCATTGCGCTGACTATGCCATGTCTGTTATATTTTACATTCTCAGTGGGATAACACACAAAACGAATGTGTGCGTGTTTTTTTTATTTTTTACCGAGAATCGAAGCGAGATGCGAGGCAGACGGACGGACGGACAGACAGACAGACAGACAGACAGACAGACAGACGGAGGGACGGACAGACGGACGGACGGAGGGACGGACAGACGGCCGGAGGGACGGACAGACGGACGGACAGCGGTCGGATGGACACCGGTCGGACGGACGGACCGACGGACGGACAGACAGACAGACACCGACGGACGGACACCGGACGGACAGACGGACGGATGGCCAGACAGACAGACGGACGGACAGAGGGACCGACGGACAGACGGACGGACGGACACCGGACGGACGGATGGAGACCGGACGGACGGACACCGGACGGACACCGGACGGACGTGAGCATGAGACGTTAAAGGCTTTCGCCTTAATATGCATAATATACCGCTGCCGAATAATGGTTTATCGTACGCAGTATGTAAGCTCGACTGTTACCACAGCGAGGACCGTTTGAACAAGGAATCACTGTAGATTATAGCATACTTTTAGATGTGAAGCATCTTATGGCGAAGCTTAATCCGGTGGTGGTGGTGGTGGTGGTGGTGGTGGTGGTGTGCCGGCGTGACCACCCTTACTGCGCATGCGCAAACCTTTCAAAAAAAAATAAAAAATAAAAAAAACCTCCTCTCCCCCTCTCTCTCCTCTAGGCATCCCCTCCCCGCGGCAACCACACCCTCACTGCGCATGCGCCTCCCCTCCTCTCTCCCCCTCCTACGCTCCCCCCCTCTCTCCTCTAGGCATCCCTCCCCCGCGCTCCCACTGCGCATGCGCGTCCCCCCCTCTCTCTCCTCTAATACGCTCCCCCCCTCTCTCCTCTAGGGCATCCCTGCCCACAGCGTCCACCCCCACTGCGCATGCGCCCCCCTCTCTCTCCTCTCCTACGCTACCCCCCTCTCTCGCCTCGAGACGCCGACGCAGGCAGCGTCTGCTAGCGAGTTTCTTGGTTGAAAAAACCGACTGCTCGCGCTGCACAACCGTTCATTGTCGATCCCGTATATATGGCAATGGATCTTGACCTCCAATGTGGTGCCGGTGGGATATTTCTCCTGTGCGTTGTTGAACAATAAAAATTCGCAGCGTGCGCGTTAACTAAAAGCCGACTGCGGGTCTCTGTGTCCAGTCGGAGTCTTCTGTCTCTCATTCCCATTAGCAGCGATTGGCATGTTCCAGTAGGAAACACCGCTCCATCACTGCGTGCTTTGCGCCTCCTCCAGTTTTCTCTCCTGCGCAACGCTGCGATAGCGCCAGCGTCAACGCCACCGCCAGTGTAAGCGTTAGCGCCCGCTGCTTCACATCTACACATGGTTCCCTTTAGCGGGAGATGGCGTAATTTTTTAGCTTAGCATGCGCCAACAAAGCGTAGATATTTGCTACTTAAAAGGCCTTGCTGTCGGTTCTATGTTCAGGCAGTACCACCTATATTAATGACTCGGGCCCCAGTCGGGCCGAGTCATTAATATTGTCACGTGGTCGTGACGTCGACGAAGGCAACAGTCGGCGTTAAAAGAAAGGAACTCTTTATTAGGCCGAACTTGTGGCCAAGAAACTGAAAGTCAGGCTACAGCAATGCACACTGGCACTGAAAGCGGCGAACAGAGCGTCGGCCGTCGATAATCTGAACATCGTTGGAGCGCGCCGGCTTTTATGCATCACGCGTCGAACATTCTAGCCTTATCACTGGTCATCGCGCACGCTCTGGAATAATCTCGAGTGGTCGCGTCTTGCGCGCAATCTTAACAAAACGATCTACAATAATCGCGAAGGTTGTAGAACAATAAGGCACGGTTTGAGTTGAGCTTTGGTGACCGTTTTTGTGGGTGAAAATCGAATACAACAAAAGTGGAAATAGGAATAGCTTGAAATGCTTGAAACAGAACACGGGGGGAAAATGCATGCAACAATAAATCACAACAATAAAGAAAGAAAGTACAATAATTAAGCAATAAGTGCAGGCCACAGGTTTGCTAACGCGCGTAATACGGCTTGAGGCGCACGACATGGACGACTTCGGGTCGCGCACGGCGCCGTTGAGAGTTCGTTATGCCGTCCGGGACGACCTAGTAGTCCAGAGCACCGAGACGTCGAACCACCTTGTACGGCCCGAAGTATCGCCGAAGAAGTTTTTCACTAAGTCCACGTCGGCGTATCGGCGTCCACACCCAAACGCGGTCGCCGGGCTGGTATTCCACGAAGCGTCGTCGAAGATTGTAAAGGCGGCTGTCAGTCGTCTGCTGATTCTTGATCCGCAGGCGGGCGAGCTGTCGTGCTTCTTCGGCGCGCTGTAGGTAGGCGGTCACGTCGATGTTTTCTTCGTCCGTCACGTTTGGTAACATGGCGTCGAGTGTCGTTGCCGGGCTCCGTCCGTAGACCAACTTGTATGGCGTCATCTGCGTCGTTTCTTGCACGGCCGTGTTGTATGCGAAGGTGACGTACAGAAGGATGGCGTCCCACGTCTTGTGTTCGACGTCGACGTACATGGCCAGCATGTCGGCGATGGTCTTATTTAGACGCTCGGTCAGGCCGGTGGTCTGTGGGTGGTACGCGGTGGTCCGGCGGTGGCTTGTGTAGCTGTGTGCCAAGATCGCCTGGGTTAGGTCAGCCGTAAACGCCGTACCTCTGTCGGTGATGAGAACCTCTGGGGCGCCGTGTCGAAGGACGATGTTCTCAACGAAGAACTTGGCTACCTCGGCGGCACTGCCTTTGGGCAGGGCTTTTGTTTCGGCGTAGCGGGTGAGGTAGTCGGTGGCTACGACGATCCATTTATTTCCGCAAGTCGACGTTGGGAACGGCCCCAGGAGGTCCATCCGGATCTGCTGGAACGGTCGCCGAGGAGGCTGGATCGGCTGAAGGAAGCCTACTGGTCTTGTGGGCGGTATCTTCCGTCGCTGACAGTCTCGGCACGTCCTTTCGTAGCGAGCGACGTCGGCGGCAAGGCGCGGCCAGTAGTACTTTTCCTGTACTCTGGCGAGCGTGCGGGAAAGTCCGAGGTGTCCAGCCGTCGGGTCGTCGTGTAGAGCCTGCAAGATTTCTGGTCGCAGTGCTGAATGCACGACGAGGAGGTAGTTTGCTCGAAGTGGCGAGAAATTCTTCTTTATGAGAACGCCGTTTCGCAAGAAAAACGACGCGAGTCCTCGCTTGAATGCCTTTGGAGCAATGGCGGTCTTGCCTTCGAGGTACTCCACGAGGCCTCTGAGTTCCATGTCGGCTCGCTGTCGTTCGGCGAAATCATCGGCACTTATGGTTCCCAAGAAGAAGTCGTCCTCCTGGTCATCCTGCGGCGGCTGGTCAACGGGGGAGCGAGACAAGCAGTCGGCGTCAGAGTGTTTTCGTCCGGACTTGTAAACGACGGTAACGTCGAATTCTTGAAGTCTCAGACTCCATCTTGCGAGACGACCTGAAGGGTCCTTTAGGTTAGCTAGCCAACACAAGGCGTGGTGGTCGCTCACAACTTTGAAGGGCCTGCCGTAGAGGTAGGGGCGAAACTTTGACGTTGCCCAGATGATGGCAAGGCACTCCTTTTCTGTTGTGGAACAGTTGGCTTCTGCCTTGGATAGCGACCGGCTGGCATAACTGATAACCCTTTCCAGTCCGTCCGTCCGTGGTCGTGACGTCGACGAAGGCAACAGTCGGCGTTAAAAGAAAGGAACTCTTTATTAGGCCGAACTTGTGGCCAAGAAACTGAAAGTCAGGCTACAGCAATGCACACTGGCACTGAAAGCGGCGAACAGAGCGTCGGCCGTCGATAATCTGAACATCGTTGGAGCGCGCCGGCTTTTATGCATCATGCGTCGACCATTCTAGCCTTATCACTGGTCATCGCGCACGCTCTGGAATAATCTCAAGTGGTCGCGTCTGGCGCGCAATCTTAACAAAACGATCTACAATAATCGCGAAGGTTGTAGAACAATAAGGCGCGGTTTGAGTTGAGCTTTGGTGAGCGTCTTTGTGGGTGAAAACCGAATACAACAAAAGTGAAAATAAGAATAGCGCGTGGCAATATAGGTGGTACTGCCTGAACATAGAACCGACATCAAGGCCTTCTGGGTTCGGGCCGGGCCTGGGTCTCGCTTTTGTCACCGGGCCGGGTTCGGGCTGGGCCCGGGCCTAGAATACCGGTCCGTGCAGCGCTCTAATATATATATATATATATATATATATATATATATATATATTAGAGCGCTGCACGGGCAGAGGATATATATAATATATACCGATTCGTCGCAAGATGCAACAGAGAGGCCTGTCAGTTCAACAACCTTCTTCGTCGGCATTGCTGGAAGACCAGTGGCCTTTTCTTCATCGATCAGGGCTTGGAGTGGCTCCCATCTTGTCGCGTGCTGGCCGCTGATGGACTCCACCCAATCTTTGAAGGCGTGGCGCTAATGAGAAGCCACCTCCACCAGACGCGGCGCCGGTCATATGCCCCAACGGAGACGACGTGGCAGGACCACTTCTCGGCCCCTACATCGCATACAGCAGCACGACAATCACCGCCAACAACATCGGCCACTTCAACGAGACCAAAGGTTCCAACGACTGCACCATCAATGCCGAGGGAGCACCTTAACAGCCCCTTTGCAGTAGTTGTACAGACCACTCCCCGGAACTAAGTGAAGAGAAAACAGGTGACCCTTGTGCTCATGTTCCCTGCAGTGTCGCGCGATTTTTTGAAGGCGAGAAAGATACTTTAAAAGCGAATTAGATCTCAGTGTCACGTGAAAACTCTAAACTCATATCGCACACAGGATGTGATGCCGAAAGGGCTCCGCATTAACATTGAACCAGCCACCTCACACATGTCGTCAGACCTCAAAGCTAGGTTGGCAGAGTGCCTCCACGGGCCATCTACAATACATACTTATCAAGGAAAAGAAATTGACTTGACGCCCCCTGAAATCAGTCTTTTAGAAAAATTCGCAAAAGAAACAGAGAGCCAAATAGCAACAACGAAGCGAAAAAAGCGGCTCCGGGATGGAGTGACTCTGCCCGCTGAAACAGTGAACACTTTTGAATTTCGACATCATCCGGTCCAAGGAACGGTTCCCGCTCAAAATACCGCTCACAGTTGATGAACGAAGTGTTTTGTCGAAATGTTTGAGTTTTTGTCCTGCAACCGGCACATTAGACGAGTTTCAACTTTACAAGGAACTAGAAAACTTCGCCCGCACGCTGGGATTAAATGAATATTATTATGGTAGAGCACAAGACACAAACATTGACATTAGGCTACCATCACTACGTCATTGGACTCCTCCTTAACAACAGGATAAATGTTTGGACATTTACATAAAGGCAGTGCAACGTGACATTCTCTCTCAATACAGAAACCGATCGCCATACCAAAAAAAATCACAGCATATCCGCGGAGTGAATGATGATGAGTGGGCGAAGCTCCGGAGGTACATCATCAAAGACGTGATGGTGGTTGGTTGCATGTGGTCAAACGATATGCATGTGATACCATATCGCGATGCCATGTGTTGTATGACATCGCGATCGTCATCGTCATCAGCGTCATCGTTATGACGCATAGTGGGTACATTCCATGTGGTGTGCCGTGATGGCAGCGTCATCGTGATCACACAGGGAGATACTGCTGGTTACGCAGGATCTCCCTGCGTGCTGGTTACGCAGTTACGATGTGCATGTGAGACCATATCGCGATGCCATGTGTTGTATGGCATCGCGATCGTCATCGTCATCCCGCAGGTGGCTACTACAAACATGGGACGCACGACCCACGGCATAAGGAGCTTCGCCCCTAAAAATCTTTCTCAGAACGAGGATAAGGCCCTAAAGGGTCTGAGCAGACGTCCAGACAGAATAATCAAGCCCGCCAACAAAGGTGGTGCGATTGTTGTAATGAACAAACAGGACTACATGGGTGAGGCCGAGAAACAGCTAAGCGACATTTCCTTCTATAGGTTAACTGATACCGATCAGACAACTAATTTCAAAAATGAAGTACGCCAGACATTGGCGACACTTCTGAAAAACAAAAAAGATCCCCGAAAAAACGGCAGCGTCCCTTCAAGCTTTAAGTCCGGTTCCTAAAAGATTTTCATCTTACCCAAAATTCACAAAGCAGGCAATCCAGGGAGACCCATCATCTCCGGCAGAGGAACGGTGACTGAACCAATATCTAGTTTTATTGATAGTCTAATCAAAAACATTCCCCCAACTCTGCCTTCCTATGTCAAAGATACCAACCACTTTCTAGCTGATAACATGGATCTGGTTATACCTCAAGATAGTCTGCTGGTTACCCTTGACGTCGCCTCTCTCTATACAAATATTCCTCATTAGGACGGCAATAAATCTGTTATTCAGGCGTTCGAAAATTCACCCCAGAGCAGTTCAATTGATTGCAAAATTCTCGGTGCACTTCTGAAGCTCGTTCTGGAAATGAACAACTTCGAGTTCAATAACACGCATTATGTTCAATTTAATGGAACCTCAATGGGAACAAAGATAGGTCCCAACTATGCCAATATCTTTATGGGGACATTAGAATCAGAATTTTTAAGCAGCACCCCATTCGCCCCCCTTTTTTATCGAAGGTTCATTGATGACATCTTCCTCATTTGGTGCCACGGAGAAGAGAAGCTCATAGATTTCATAGGTGCTTTCAACAACGCTCACGAGAATATGTCATTTTCTCATTCATACTCGGCCTCAACCATTAACTTCCTGGACGTTTCAGTGAAAATATCAAACCATAAGCTCGTGACCTCAGTTTACAGGAAACCAACTGACCGACACCAATACCTCCACTTTGGCAGCAACCATGTCAAGCACTGTAAACTCGGCATACCATACAGCCAGTCTCTTCGGTTTAGGCGTATATGTTCTGATCAGGCCGCCTTCGCCTCCAGCTGTCAACAACTAAGCAACGGCCTCACTCGGCAACAACACCCGCAGTCTGTCATCAACGACGCTATTAAGAAATCTGAAAAGCAGGACCGCCGCCATTTGATAAAAAACACAAAGTCGGACCGCGAAAACACTACTCCCAATCTTATTCTAACACATTCAGCCTCTCCCCCTAACATAACCTGCATCCTCAAAAGGCACCACAACATTCTGCTTGAAAGCGACAAGTTACGATGTGTTTTTCCGGAACCTCCACGCGTTGTCTACAGGCGGGCGAGGAACATTAGAGCTATTGTAACGTCCTCTAAAATGAACGCTCCTGAATTCACAGGCAGCGGCCCCTGCAACGAATCTAGGTGCAAACTCTGTCCAATGATGAACAGTGTCCACCGTCACAATTACCGCTGCATCATTTTCTTATCAGATAAGGGGCAACTTCAACGGCCACAGCGCAAACGCCATCTACCTTCTCGAATGCACCTTATGCCATCCCCAGTACATAGGTCAAACTGAGACTGCGTTCAGGATGAGAATCAACAACCACAGAGCACACGTAAAGGCCCTACCGCACCTTCCTCTATTCAAACATGTTAATAATCTGGGCCACCCTTCCACACCTTTTCTGCGGTGGTGCTTCAATCCCATTTGAAAACACATTATGACCGGGAGGCTCGTGAATCGTAGCTCATCCACAAGTTCAACAGTGTCTCTGTTGGCATAAATGAAAGCTTAGGCCGACTTTCGTGCATAGCCAACAACGAACCTGAAAAAATGGAATTCCACAGGCAGCTAGGTGATCGAGGCCTCGAAAGTTCCTTCATTAGCATTATTTTTCATTTTTTTTATTATTCTATTCAAATTACCTCACATTTTCCTACATTGTAGTATTGTGTGAGGGGGGGGTTACATAGTAGGGGTTACAGTAACTGGAGCATGGGAACTACATTATACAATGCTTATTGACTGTTAGTACAGAAACAGTGGGAAAAAAAAGAAGCAAAAAAAGAAAAAAAAAACAAGAAACATCTTTATACAATAGTTAAATATCACCTCAGTTAGAAAAGATGGCCGTTACTTCGGCCCTAAAATTGGTTGCATTTCTAATGTTCACAATGTGCTCCGGAAGACCATTCCAATGATTAATTGCCTGTGGCAAAGCGGATGAATTAAAGGCAGTGGTTCTACTTGAAATGCGTTGGAAGCTTAATGGGTTGTTCAAACGACGTGAGGTGCGAAAAGGTTTTACAAGAGGCAACGATGAGTGATTGGTACTATAGACGATCTTATGAAATAGACAAAGCAAGGCAATTAGTCTGCGTGATTGCAAGGTAGAAAGAGAGAGTGATGATTTGATGTTTGTTACGCTGGAGTGATAGTTGTAGTTCCTGGAAATGAAACGTGCGGCACGATTTTGAATAACTTCAAGGGAATTAATTAAGTAAGCCTGATGGGGTGACCAAATGGGTGATGCGTACTCTAACTGCGGGCGAACGAATGTTTGATATGCGAGCTTACGGGTAGTTGCAGGAGTTCCATGGAGATTCCTTTTAAGATAGCCTAATGTGCGAGATGCTTTAGCTGTTACTTTCTGTATATGGGTGGACCAGGAGAGATTATTGGAGAAATGAACACCGAGGTATTTGTAGGAAGAGGCATGGGACACCAAGGTGTTACTCAGTGAGTAATGGAAAGAGGAGTTGGTCTTCTTGCGGCTGAATGTCATTAATTTACACTTATCGGTGTTAAGTGACATTTGCCAAGATGTACACCAAGCGGTTACTTCATCGAGATCCTTTTGAAGTGCTAGGTGATCTGCAGGTGAACGGATTTTGCGGTAGATGATGCAGTCATCTGCGAACAATCTGATGGTTGATGAAATGTTTGATGGCAGGTCATTAATGTAAATGAGGAACAACAAGGGGCCCAAGACACTACCTTGTGGTACGCCGGATAGTACATCACTTAATGGAGATGAGTGACCGTTAAAGACTGCGAATTGTTTACGACATGAGAAAAAATTTCTTAACCATGATGATGTTAATGAGTCGAGTTTAAGGGAAGTGATTTTAGTTATTAGACGGGAGTGAGCGACGCGGTCAAATGCCTTGGAAAAATCTAAAAACATGCAATCTGTTTGAATGTTCACGTCCATATTCTGCAGTAGTTCGTGAGTAAATTCTAGTAATTGTGTTTCGCACGAGAAACCTTTCCTAAAACCATGCTGGTTAATAAAAAAGAACTTGTTAGTGTCGAGATGCTGCGCAACGTTTGACGCGATTATGTGTTCTAGGATCTTGCATGGCACTGATGTCAACGATATGGGTCGGTAATTGCGTGCGTTAGTTTTGTCACCTGATTTGAAAATGGGGGTCACTTTGCCAATTTTCCAGTCTGCTGGAATTTCTCCTGTTGTGAGTGACTGACGAAAAATATGAAAAAGAATGGTGCTTGAATGAGTGACAGTGTTCTTTAGAATTTTCGTATTAATGTTTTCGACACCGGCGGATGTGGATATCTTGAGATTGTTTATGCAAGAGGCAATACCGGTCACGCTAATTTCTATGGGGCTCATGTATGGGTAATCAGCATCTACTGATGATGGAATAGTGGAATGGTCTTCTCGTGTGATCACTGAAGTAAAGAAGTTATTAAAAATAAGGGGGCATTCTTCTTCATTTATTGGAGCACCAGTGTCATTTAACAATGACACTGGTGCTCCACGGGTTGGCCAGCATTTTGTAGAGGACAGGGGAAGACCTTGTCCGTTGCCGACGAAGACGGCGATGAGCCAACGAGAAGGGTAACCTGGAACAGTACGAACGGTAAGCGCTCCATTGCCGATGCGGTGTCGTGCCCCAGAGGGGCGTTTACGGGCAGCAGCTTATATTCCGTATGACTGGTGCTGATAGCTGTTCGGTAGTGGTGAATCGCCGCAGTTGCCAGCCGAAGAACTGGTTTTCACTCGGTTGATCCTGTCGGTACGGCTGATGCGTCCAATCCACGGGTTGGCCAGCATTTTGTAGAGGACAGGGGAAGATCTTTTCCGTTGCCGACGAAGGCGGCGATGAGCCAACAAGAAGGGTAACCTGGAACAGTACGAACGGTAAGCGCTCCATTGCCGATGCGGTGTCGTGCCCCAGAGGGGCGTTTACGGGCAGCAGCTTATATTCCGTATGACCGGTGCTGATAGCGGTATCGGTGGTGGTGAATGGCCGCAGTTACCAGCTGAAGAACTGGATTTCACTCGGTTGATCCTGTCGGTACGGCTGATGCGTCCAATGCACGGGTTGGCCAGCATTTTGTAGAGGACAGGGGAAGACCTTGTCCGTTGCCGACGAAGGCGGCGATGAGCCAACAAGAAGGGTAACCTGGAACAGTACGAACGGTAAGCGCTCCATTGCCGATGCGGTGTCGTGCCCCCCCCATGCATATATATATATATATATATATATATATATATATATATATATATATATATATATACATATATATATATATATATATATATATATATATATATATATATATATATATATATATATATATATATATATATATATATATATATATAAATTTAATTTGCTGAAAAAAAATGTCTCGTGTACTTACGCATGCCGCCTATCCTACATCTGTTCACGATATTGTACAGCGGCGAGCCGCTTCCTTCACTTTGCGGGCGATCTGTGATGATTGCCGCCAGCGCCTGCAAAGCGTTCGAGCAGAGCGGTCGGCTTCAATAGCCACACCGAACCCAATTCCCTCAGGCGCACGGGTGGGCACGCACTTAACGACTTTTGACGCACTTTTAGAAGATAACATGCCGAACAAAGAAACACGCACTGTGCGTAGACATCCGATGTCCGTGACCATTTTCCCCTTTCGTCCCGAAGCGAATGGATATCCCCTTTTAGCCAGGTAATCGCGACCTTACCATTGTTACTTGTTTTTTTTTTCTTGGATCGCAAAGGTAGCCTAGTTTCCTAAGCCCTTTTATTTGTTATTTATTGATTGTTAGTTTGTGTGTTCTGGCCCCCATCCTCTTGTTAAGTTCCAACAAATTGCGGTCTTGTACGCATGTCTGACCCTCTCCCTCTGACCTTTCTTGCTGTTGTTGTTCTTCTGGTCCCTCCCCTTGTCGCGTGCGAACAAATCGCGACGGCATGTGTATCTATGTATGTAACGCGGGAATCTGTATTTAAACCCGAACTCCACGTACCATTGGCATCTTTGATAACGGCCGGTCCCCGGCTGAAAGCTCAGAATAAATGTTCTTATGTTTTTCACTGTGACTTTCTTTCATATATTTTAACCAGTTAGCCAGGAATATTCTCTTGCAACTATACGAGTATATATATATATATATATATATATATATATATATATATATATATATATATATATATATATATATATATATATATATTGTCGACACTGGCGCCGACTACTCGATTATCAGCGCTGAACTCGTTGCTGAACTAAGGAAGGTTACGACACCTTGGGGGCATGGACCAAACCTCCGGGCAGCAGGAGCTCACCTCTTGACACCGGAACGGGACAATATATATATATATATATATATATATATATATATATATATATATATATATATATATATATATATATATATATATATATATTGTACATCACGACCTCTGTCCTCACGTCGCGACAGTGGTGGAGGTGCTGGAGCCTGCAAGCTGATGCAGGAAAGCCCTGTTCGGGACCGTACACCCAGTCCGCAGACCCAACGTCTCGTCACGACCCCAGTACACCGATTCAGACGGCGCCTACTCGGCCTAAGTCCGGAGCTCTTGACTCTGCCTCCTCTTACTGGCATGGTGGCTCCTACAACATCGGCGGATCTCCCTCCTGCCCAGACAGCGCTTCCTTCCCAGGTGACTTTTGAGCCGCCTCGCGTTCCCGAAGTCTTCCGTGGAGAAGCGTATGAGAATGTCGAGGAATGGCTCGAACAGTTCGACCGGGTCGCTGTCGTCAATCGCTGGAGCCCGCAAGAAAAACTTGCCCGTGCCTACTTCGCGCTGGAAAATAGCGCTCGCACATGGTATGAGAACAGGGAGGCTACTTTCCGAACTTGGGAGAATTTCCGCCAGAAGCTTCTCGAGACGTTCTTGAGCGCGGACCGGCGGGATCACGCACAACAACTCATTGAAGCCCGTGTGCAAAAGCCGAACGAAACCGTTGCCATGTTCGCAGAGGATATGGCGCGTTTGTTTCGCCGTGCTGACCCCGACATGCCCGAGGCAAAGAAGGTGCGTCATCTTATGCGGGGCGTTAGGGAACCGCTGTTCGCCGGCCTTGTCCGAAATCCGCCTGCAACAGTCGATGAATTTATAAAAGAGGCGACTGTCATCGAGCGGGCGGGCACTTCGGACAACGATGCCGCCACTTTGACCGCCTCCCTGATCGCACTCCAGTAAGTGCCGCAGCTCAGAACGCCACTGTCTCCGAGAACTTCCTTCGACAAATGATTAGGAAAATCCTGCGCGAAGAGCTGCGGGCCCTCGGCGTTCCTTCTACCGAGCCGCCAGTGGCTTCTGTTGCGGAAATCGTGCGCCAGGAGTTGCGGCAAGCCTTTCCATCACCCGAGCCGTCTCCTGAGCAGCGTCCGTGGACCTATGCTGATGTCGTCCGTCACCCTCTACCTCCACCTGAGGTAGCACCCTTCCAGCCACGGCCCGTTCCTTGCCTTAGTGGCAACGGGAACCTGTGCGACGACCCCCAGTTCGCCGAACCGACTTGTGGCGCACCGCCGACCGTCGACCTCTTTGTTTCAACTGCGGCGAACCAGGCCACATCTCCCGCTACTGCCATCGTCGAGAAGCAAGCTAGGTTTGGAAAGTTTTCTCGTCCCGCTCCTTTTCACTTCGAAGACCCTCGCGCCCACGACGCTGATCACCTGCCGACCAGTGAAGCTGCTTCACCACGTCGTCGCTGGCAATCTCCCTCACCTGTGCGTTACACTTCCCCGAACCGCCAAAGTTACGCTGACGTCGTCAGAAACCGTTCCCCTAGCCACTGCCGCGACCTCCGGGGGCAAAGTTACTAACCGTAGAGACGCCCAAAAGACAAGAAGGCCGTGCACCGATTTCTCGGCTTGTGCGCCTATTACAGACGCTTTGTCAAAGACTCTTCACGGATCGCCGAACCACTAACGCAGCTCATGAAGACCGACGTCGAATTCAGGTGTCGAACAGCGCAAGTCGAAGCATTTCATGAACTGAAACGACGCCTGCAGACGCCTCCGATACTTGCGCATTTCGACGAATACGCCGATACGCCGATTCACACCGATGCAAGCAGTGTAGGTCTCGGCGCCGTCCTTGTGCAGCGGACGGGCTGACTGGAAATGGTTAACAGTTATGGTAGCCGGTCGCTATCTAAGGCAGAGGCCAACTATTCCACAACAGAAAATGAGTGCCTCGCCATCATCTGGGCTACGTCAAAGTTTCGCCCCTACCTTTACGGCAGGCCCTTCAAAGTTGTGAGCGACCATCACGCCTTGTGTTGGCTAGCTAACTTGAACGACCCTTCAGGTCGCCTCGCACGGTGGAGACAAAGCGTCTGAAGTGCTGTTGGCGCTTCCTGGTCAAAGTGCGCAAGAACTGGAGGTGTTTGGAGGCGTTGACGTAAGTCGTTGAATGCAATTTGTTCTGTTTCGCCCCAAAGAAAATGAACATCATCTTGTGTGAGTCGTGTCAAAGGCGCCGCAATAGACGAGAAGTTCGCGATGAATCGTCGGTAATAGGCGGAGAGGCCTAAGAAGCGCCTCACTGCTTTCTTGTCAGGTGGTGCAGGAAACTTTGCAACAGCGTCGATTTTGCCCGGGTCAGGTCGAACACCCTCATGACTGACGACGTGGCTTAGGAAGCAAAGTTCACTGAATCCAATATGGTACTTTTCTGGTTTTAGCATCAGGCCGGCCGAACGTATAGCTTGGAGAACTGTGTATAGCCGGCTTACATGTTCCTCGAATGTTGCTGAGAAGACGATAACGTCGTCCAGATAGACCAAGCATGTTTGCCATTTCAGGCCCGATAGCACGGTGTCCATTAGACGCTGAGAAGTGGCTGGCGCTGAGCATAACCCGAACGGAAGCACTTTAAATTCATAAAGGTCGTCGGGCGTCACGAAGGCAGTTTTCTCACGATCTCTCTCGTCGACCTCTATCTGCCAATAGCCGCTTCGCAGGTCCATTGATGAGAAATAGCGTGCATGCCGCAGCCTATCAAGAGAATCGTCTATGCGCGGCAGCGGGTAGACGTCTTTCTTCTTGACTTGGTTTAACTTGCGGTAATCTATATAGAAGCGCAAGCTGCCGTCTTTCTTTTTAACCAATACCACGGGGATGCTCAAGGACTTTTTGAAGGCTGTATGATGTCATCCTGGAGCATCTTCTGCACTTGCTTTTGAATCTCCTCGCGTTCTTTCGGAGCCACACGGTATGGATTTTGTCGGATCGGTCTCGTGTTGTCTTCAATAATGATTCGGTGCTTGGTCAATGGTGTTTGCTTGACCTTTGACATACAGGAGAAACAATCTTCGAACTGGTGTATCATCTCCAGGAGGCGCTGCCTATCGGAAGGCGACAGGGTAGAGGAAATGTCGACAGACAAAGACGTTGAGGCCGGCATGGTCGCGTCGTCAGGTTGCAAAGTGAAGCAATGCCTAGTTTGGCCTATGTCGTCGTAGTACGCAATTGCGGTGCCCTTCTGGATGTGAAGGCGCTTGTTGCTGAAGTTAGTGAGGAGCACATCTGCCTGCCCATTAGTTGGGCAGGCAGATGTGCCTGCCCAACCTTGTGCCTGCCCAACTGCCTACCCAACCTTGCGTAAGTAGTAGCGTGACCACTTCCTCCGCTATCACCTCCTTATGGCATTGCCGCTCACATGGCACGGACACAAGGCAGCAGGATCCCGGCGGCAGCGTCACGTCGTCGGCTACTCGCAAACGCTGCAGTCGTTCGTCAGTGGTGGTGTCGACATAAGGGTGTGCGGAAAAAGGTGACGATACGTTCTGGGAGTTGATGACAGCGCCGTACTATATATATATATATATATATATATATATATATATATATATATATATATATATATATATATATATATATATATATATATATATATATATATATATATAGTTTAACAAAGCAAACGAGCCCTTAAGTTCACACTCCTTTCCTTAGTTCATAACGAGGGTCTCGTTCTGGCAGACTTGTTGCCTTCAGGTGGTATGCGAGGGATTATTAGTCAGCTGCCAGCTCGTAATAAGATCACGTGCTACGTGACGCCTACTGGCAAAAAGAGTGTTTCACACTCGCCGTAATGGCAACAGGCGGCGCTGAATGACGTTCCCACGTTTAAATGAACATATATACCCTATAAAGTGGACGGAGGGATGACCCTCACCGTAGCTCAGTGGTAGAGCATCGGACGCGTTATTCGAAGGTCGCAGGTTCGGATCCTGCCGGTGACAAGTTATCTTTTCGTCCACTTCTCTTTCTTCACATTTGCATTACAATTACTTCTAATAACGTCCCCTATACTTTCCTTCGCATCATTGTATGTTAGTTCTCATTAATAATGTGTTTAACAAAGCAAACGAGCCCTTAAGTTCACACTCCTGTCCTTATTATATATATATATATATATATATATATATATATATATATATATATATATATATATATATATATATATATATAGATACTTCGAAGGTCGAGGACGTGCAAAACGAAAACTTCGTTTATTTTTCCAACGTTTCAGCCGGGGCCCGGCCTTCATCGGCGAAAACAACATACAGCAATGCGCTCTTCTTAAGTAGACACGGGATATCAGGATGCCTAACATCATCATCATCATCATCAGCCTGTCTACGCCCACTGCCGGGCAAAAGCCTCTCCCATCTTTCGCCAATCAACCCGGTCCTGTGCTTTCTGCTGTCACGTTATACCTGCAAACTTCTTAATCTCATCGACCCACCTAATTTTCTGTCTCCCTCTCAGGCGTTTGCCATCTCTTGGAATCCAGTCAGTTACCCTTAATGACCAGCGGTTATCCTGCCGACGTGCTACGTGCCCGGCCCATATCCATTTCTTCTTGATTTCAACTATGATATCCTTAACCCCCCGTTTGTTCCCTGACCCACTCTGCTCTCTTCCTGTCTCTTAAGGTTACGCCTATCATTTTCCTTTCCATCGCTCGCTGCGTCGTCCTCAGTTTAAGTTGAACCCTCTTTGTAAGTCTCCAGGTTTCTGCTCCGTAGGTAAGTACCGGTAAGATGCAGCTGTTATATACCTTCCTCTTGAGGGATGGATAGTGGTAGACTACCATTCATGATTTGATAATACTTGCCGGAATGAGCCCCATCCCATCCTTATTCTTCTAGTTATTTCACTCTCATGGTTCGGCTCCGCGGTTACTACCTGTCCTAAGTAGACGTAGCCCCTTACAACTTCCAGTGTCTCGCCACATATTGCAAAGCGCTGTTCTCTGCCAAGATTGTTCCACATTACTTTAGTTTTATGCATATTAATTTTCAGACCTACTCTTCTACTTTCCGTATCCAGTTCAGTAATCATAAGCTGTAATTCGTCTCCCGCGTTACTCATCAATGCAATGTCATCAGCGAAGCCTAACACGTGAGTATTATCACTATCACACACACTATTCACTGCAGTATCGCTACTAATGCACGGTGACAAGAGCATGTCACTGCAAAGTCATGTAAACATATCAATGGAGCTTCCATAAAGCAAATCGCGCGAAAAAAAAAGCCACAAGTTCGAAAGACCAAGAAAATGCTAGCAAACGCATAGAGCAAATCACGAAAAATTCAAAGAAATAAAACTAAAAAAATATAGCTAATCACAAAAACGACAAAAGCAAAAAGCACTTCAACGTGACAAGATGCGTTACCGACAATTTCAAGGGTTACGAAGTTCGACAGCACAGATTAAAGAAAAGCGATCCAGCGAGAGCATGTAGCGAGCCTCTGCGCATACAGTGATTATGATTAGGCTGTCATGATGCTAGAACTCAGTTCTGCGCCGAAAGAAACGTGAGCTTGCCTGGATTTTGTAAATTCATATCACTGGAGCTTCCATAAAGCAGATCGCGCGAATAGCAAAAAGCGACAAGACCGACATACCAAGAAAATACTTGGAAACGCATAGAGCAAATCACGCAAATTCAAAGAAATAAAAATAAAAAATATAGCTAATCACAAAAACGACAAAATCAAAAGCCACTTCAACGTGACAAGATGCGTTACCGACAATTTCAAGGGTTACGAAGTTCGACAGCACCGATTAAAGAAAAGCGATCCCGCGAGACCATGTAGCGAGCATCTGCGCATACAGTGATTATGATTAGGCTGTCATGATGCTAGAACTCAGTTCTGCGCCGAAAGAAACGTGAGCTTGCCTAGATTTTCATTTATGCCAGATGAGACAGCTTTGAACTTGTGTATGAGGAATGACTCACGGATTTCTCTATCATGGTGTGACGCGAAACCTGATTCCAGTATAGTAGCTGTTAGTTTATCAAAAGAGTGACCAGGAATGTGAACGTGCCTAGACAGAGGTTGATTGGGTAGGCTTGTGGCATGTGACTTATGGTTATTGAAACGCAGTCTAAAAGGGGTTGCTGTTTGCCCGATATATTGGAGTTTGCACACCGAGCATTCAAGCATGTAAACAACGTAGCTTGTGCCACAGTCAAAATCACCTTTTATTTTGAGATGAAAGTTTGAAGCTGTGCTTTTGACAGAAATTGTGTTCGTCATGTGGTTGCATACCTTGCAACGGGGTTTGTTGCAAGGGTGACAACCAGAATGAGTTGCAGGAAAAATCTTCGACGATGTTAGTAAGTCGCGTAAGTTCCTCGATCTGCGATATACCGCACGCGGGGGATCAGGAAAGATACTTTTAAGGTGATCACTCTGCAAAAGTAAGTTGTTGTGCTTCTGAAGAATACTATTGACGTTTGGTGCCGATGCGGAGTGTGTTAAAATCAGGTTGGTGTTTGAGGGCGCAACATTCTTCTTTCGAATAAAAAGTTCCTTGCGGTCAACGTCATCAGCCCGTTTAATAGCATCGTTAATGATTTCAGGTGGATATTTTTGTTTCTTTAAGGCCTCCCGAAGTTTGGTGTAGTTCTCGGTGAAGTCTGAATACGTGGAACATATTTTCTTAAACCGTAGCGCTTGACCATATGGGATCACCGTTTTGCAGTGCTTTGGATGTGAACTTTCAAAATGCAGGTAGGACTGCCTATCCGTCGGTTTCCTAAAGAGTTTAGTCGTGAGTTGATTACCACGTATAGTAACCGTGACGTCAAGAAAGCTGATTGATGTGCTTGAGTGTGATTCTGAGAAAGAAATGGCTGGATGAGCATTGTTGAACTTTGCAATGAATGACAGAAGTTCCGTCTCCCCGTGGTGCCAGATCAGGAATACGTCGTCAATGTAACGTCTATAATAAAATGGTTTGAGTGTGCAAGTATCATAGAATTTATCTTCCAGTTGGCCCATAAATATGTTCGCATAGGTTGGTCCTATTTTCGTACCCATAGAAGTACCACTAACCTGTACATAATGCGCACCATCAAATTCAAAATTGTTTAACGTTAAGATTAGTTCTAATAACAGCGCTAGTGTAGTGCTGTCCACCGTTTTGTTAGAAACCTTGTCTTCATAAGCCTGCAATACCGCTTGAATGCCATCCCTATGCGGGATGTTCGTATAGAGCGAGGCCACTTCTAGTGTTACAAGTAAAGAACCAGATGGTACGTCCACGTTAATGATGTCGAGCAAGAAATGGTTTGTATCTTTCAGGTATGAGTTGAAAGTGGGCGGGATATCTTTAATGAGATTGTCGATGAAGCTGGAAAGTGGTTCAGTGACGGTGCCGATAGCGGACAGAATTGGGCGACCTGGATTATTTGCTTTATGTATTTTTGGCAGGATATAAAATCGCCCCAGGATGGGACTGAGGGGGATTAATGACTGTATTGCCTTCTCACTGATTTTGTCACACTTTACAAGGTCCTTTATAGTATTGGAAACAATTTCCTTGAACCGCTCCGTCGGATCGTTATCAAGACGTTCGTAGAAATGCTTGTCATTCAGCTGTCTTTCAATCTCGGCAGTATAATCAAATTTATTCATTATCACTACAGCTCCTCCTTTATCAGCCGGCTTGATAATTATGTCTTTGCGACCTTGTATTGTATGCAGGGCTTCTTTCTCAGAAATGGACAGATTGTGTTTAAAGGACGTGCGTTTCTTGTAGGCCTCTAGAATGTCGCCTTGTACTGCTGAGATATAAAGATCAAGAAACTTGTCACGTTGTGTTGGAGGCGTCCAGTGCTCGCGGGATTGCATGTTTGAAGAAGATGACCGTTCATGAAAGAATTCTCTTAAGCGTAGGTTTCGCGCAAAATTATCCAAATCTGTAACCAACTGGAACTCGTTAAAACCACCAGTGGCACGGACAGAAGTTTAAACCTCGAGCGAGGACCGCTAACTCGGACTCTGAAGGAACGACATCAGATATATTTACGATGTTAGTGGACTGATGTATTTCTGTATTATCAGAGGCCGCTAAACTTTTATGCCCAACAGCTGTCTCGGGAAGTATTTTATCTCGGAGCAGCTTCTTAGTCTTTTTAGAGTGGATTTCAGCATATTTACTTTCTTCGTATTCATTGAGGGCACCGATTTCTGAAGCGCTCATCGGATGCGAGGCGCGCAGCTGTCGTTCAGTGTTGACTAAAGCTTTGGTGGATTCTTTGTTATGGTCGATAACGACACGTGTTAGGTCTAACGCAGCATTTGTTAAATTGTAGCCCATTTGTAGCTGTTGTGGCCCGACATTTTCGAAGTGGCTAGTTTCAACGAAAGTTGAAGCCCCTTAGGAACTGTAGAATTAGTTACATAGGTGATAAGTGTCGACACATGGAGTTCATGACGGATGCGTTTTTCAATGACTTTTCTGATTTTACAAAAACCCGAATAGTCCGACACATCTCGCGATTGGGATGCTAGTCAATTCTTAGAGACCTTGCAGGAATTGGCACTTCTAAGCTCGTATGGGATGCGAAGGAGGAAGATTGTCAGACCTTTTTGGTAGTGGCTGCACCTGGAGTCTGGAAGCGGTGTTTCTAGCAGCCTGGCTGTATGTCATTTGACGCCTGCTGGCAGAGTCGCCGATGGGTTGGGCTTGTGCGGGAGACGACTGGGCGGCGTGCGCTTGCTTGGAGGGCATCATGACAGCCTAATCATAATCACTGTATGCGCAGATGCTCGCTACATGCTCTCGCGGGATCGCTTTTCTTTAATCGGTGCTGTCGAACTTCGTAACCCTTGAAATTGTCGGTAACGCATCTTGCCACGTTGAAGTGGTATTTCATTTTGTCGTTTTTGTGATTAGCTTTATTTTTTATTTTTATTTCTTTGAATTTTCCGTGATTTGCTCTATGCGTTTGCAAGTATTTTCTTGGTATG
This sequence comes from Rhipicephalus appendiculatus, assembly GCA_030522465.1. Taxonomy (NCBI): domain Eukaryota; kingdom Metazoa; phylum Arthropoda; class Arachnida; order Ixodida; family Ixodidae; genus Rhipicephalus; species Rhipicephalus appendiculatus. The sequence continues at coordinate 41,302 of JALIZH010015431.1, read as the reverse complement.
TCGGTCTTGTCGCTTTTTGCTATTCGCGCGATCTGATTTATGGAAGCTCCAGTGATATGAATTTACAAAATCCAGGCACGCTCACGTGTCTTTCGGCGCAGAACTGAGTTCTAGCACCATGACAGCCTAATCATGATCACTGTATGCGCAGAGGCTCGCTACATGCTCTCGCTGGATCCGCTTTTCTTTAATCTGTGATATCGAACTTCGTAACCCTTGAAATTGTCGGTAACACATCTTGTCACGTTTCTAGTGCTTTTTGCTTTTGTCGTTTTTGTGATTAGTTATATTTTTTATTTTTTATTTCTTTGAATTTTTCGTGATTTGCTCTATGCGTTTGCTAGTATTTTCTTGGTCTTTGGATCTTGTCGCTTTTTTTTTCGCGCGATTTGCTTTATGGAAGCTCCATTGATATGTTTACATGACTTTGCAGTGACATGCTCTTGTCACCGTGCATTAGTAGCGATACTGCAGTGAATAGTGTGTGTGATAGTGATAATACCCACGTGTTAGGCATCCTGATATCCCGTGTCTACTTAAGAAGAGCGCATTGCTGTATGCTGTTTTCCCTGATGAAGGCCGGGCCCCGGCTGAAACGTTGGGAAAAATAAACGAAGTTTTCGTTTTGCACGTCCTCTACTTCGAAGTATTGCATTTGCTGGATCCAAGGACACCTTATTCTTCACATATATATATATATATATATATATATATATATATATATATATATATATATATATGGCAGACCAACACACTCGTGCCTATCAGACTCTCTGGCTCTTCGGCTATATATATTGTGAAGAGGTTTATTGATTGTTCAAGGACGTTACGGTCACTAGCGTCCCGGCAGCGTGAAGAACCGTCCAGAGGCACAGCAGCGATCCGAAAACACGAGCCGAGCGTTGGCGATGCTCCTGGATGAAGGCGCATCTTCTTCTTCACGATATATAAATATATACATGGCAGACCAACACACTCGCGCCTATCAGACTCCCTGGCTCTTCGGCTATATATATTGTGAAGAGGTTTATTGATTGTTCAAGGACGTTACGGTCGCTAGCGTCGAGGCACCGTGAAGAACCGCCCAGAGGCACAGCAGCGATCCGAAAACACGAGCCGAGCGAGCCGAGCGTTGGCGATGCTCCTGGATGAAGGCGCATCTTCTTCGTCACAATCACCCCCGCTGAAAAAGGCGCCATCCTGGCGACCTAAGAAGTTTCAGGTAGAGGCTCATGGTATGGCTTGAGGCGGGAAACGTGGACGATGTCACGTCCACGCCGGCGCATGTCATCCGATCGAGAAACTGGCTCGATGAGAAAATTAACCGGAGAGGTTTTCTCCAAGACGGTGTAAGGCCCCTCATACCTTGGAACAACCTTCTAGGAGAGTCCTGGAGTTTGGTATGGGACAGATAGCCATACAAGAGACCCTGGGGCATAGCTAGGATCTGGAACCGAGGTGCTGTGGTTTTCTTTCTGGCGTTGCTGCTCTTGTGATGTAAACGTGCGAGCGAGCTGGCGGCACTCTTCGGCTTGTCGAGCAGCTTCGGAGACAGGTGGACACTCGGAAGCATCAGGACGGTAGGGAAGCAGAGTGTCGATAGTATGGGAAGGCTCGCGTCCGTAGAGGAGATAGAAAGGCGAAAATCCCGTAGTTGTTTGTACCGCGGTGTTGTATGCGAATGTTACATAGGGGAGAACACGATCCCAGTTGGTATGGTCCGATGCCACGTACATCGAGAGCATATCACCCAGCGTTCGATTAAACTGTTCCGTGAGCCCGTTAGTCTGCGGGTTGTATGCTGTGGTTGTCCGATGAATGACGTGGAACTCCGAGAGCAGAGCTTCGACGACCTCAGAGAGAAAAGCGCGGCCTCTGTCACTTAGGAGCTCTCGAGGTGCGCCATGTCGAAGGATAAAGCGACGTAAAATGAAAGAGGCGACATCCCGAGCGGTTGCGCTCGGCAAAGCGGCAGTTTCGGCGTAGCGCGTCAAGTGGCCGACAGCAACTATAATCCACCGATTGCCATCTGGTGTCATTGGAAGGGGGGCCGTAGAGGTCAACGCCGATGCGATCAAATGGCTTGGCAGGGCATGGAAGCGGCTGCAGTGCGCCAGTGGCACGTAAAGGTGTTGACTTGCGTCTCTCGCAGTCAGGACAGCACTGCACAAATTTCCGCACGAAATTGTACGTGCCGCGCAAGTAATAGCGATGGCAAAGGCGTTCGTATGTCTTCAACACCCCGGCGTGGCCACATTGCGGATCGTTGTGAAGAGAGGCGCACACTTGCGATCGCAAGCTGCGTGGAATGACCAGTAGCCACCGGCGGCCATCGGCAGCGTAGTTGCGGCGATGAAGCAGTTGATCGCGGATGGTGAAATGAAAAGCTTGACGTCGGAGGGACTGAGGTACAGGAAGGGCAGATGTACCTGATAGATGATCAAGAAGAGATGCGATCCAAGGGCCACGACGTTGTTCGGTGGCTATCGAGTCGAGATCGAGGGATGACAAGGGGTGGACGCAAGTGGTTCCGCACGCCGGTTCTGGAGGTAAAGGGGAGCGGGAGAGGGCGTCAGCGTCAGAGTGCTTGCGTCCGCAGCGGTATACGACGGGAATGTCGTACTCCTGGATGCGGAGGGCCCATCGCGCTAGGCGGCCAGAAGGGTCTTTTAACGTGGCGAGCCAGCAAAGCGCGTGGTGATCTGTTACAAGATCGAAAGGGCGGCCGCATAAGTAGGGCCGGAACTTTCCAAGCGCCAACACCAGAGCCAAACACTCTTTTTCATTCACGCTGCAATTAGTTTCGGCTTTCGTCAGCGTGCGACTAGCGTAGGATACGACGTATTCTGAATAGCCGGGCTTTCGTTGAGCGAGGACAACGCCAAGCCCGACGCCGCTGGCGTCTGTGTGTACTTCGGTAGGAGCCGTCGGATCGAAGTGGCGAAGTATAGAAGGGGAGGTGAGCAGACGGCGCAGCGTAGTGAAGGCGACGTCACATGCAGGGGACCAGGAGGAGAGGTTCACGTCGCCCCGAAGAAGCTGCGTTAACGGTTACATGATGGATGCAAAATTGCGAACAAAGCGCCGGAAGTACGAGCACAGGCCTACAAAACTGCGAAGTTCCTTCATGGTCGTCGGCTTGGGAAATTCCGCGACTGCACGAAGTTTTGCCAGGTCAGGTAATACGCCGTGTTTGGACATGATGTGGCCTAAGATGACGAGCTCCCGTGCAGCAAAGCGGCAATTCTTGAGGTTAAGCTGAAGGCCAGCGTTTGTCAGACAAGTCAACACATGCCTGAGGCAAAGCAGGTGCGTAGGGAAATCATGCGAAAAAACCACGACATCGTCGAGGTAACAGAGGCACATAGACCACTTTAGGCCACGTAGCGTATTATCCATAAGCCGTTCAAACGTGGCAGGCGCGTTACAAAGCCCAAAGGGCATGACGTTAAACTGGTATAGTCCATAAGGTGTTATAAATGCAGTTTTCTGGCAATCGGCTTCAGCCATTGGGACTTGCCAGTAGCCAGACCGCAAGTCCAGCGACGAGAAGAATTGCGCTCCGTGAAGGATGTCAATGGCGTCATCAATGCGCGGCAAAGGATAGCCGTCCTTGCGCGTTATCTTATTCAAACGACGGTAATCTACGCAAAATCGGATAGATCCGTCTTTCTTACGCACCAAAACAACAGGATATGCCCAGGGACTGTGAGATGGTCGAATAACGTCTCTGCGAAGCATGTCTTCGACTTGGTCGTTAATGACGCGGCGCTCTTCAGCGGAGACACGGTATGGTCTTTGACACAGCGGCTGGTGTAGACCGGTGTTAACGTAATGTTGCACTTGCGAAGTGCGGCCCAATTGAGGTTGCGACACATCGAAAGAATTCCGGAACTCGTGCAGAAAATCAAGTAGGTCGGCGTGTTCGGCAGGGGTTAGGGTATCGGTGATGGCGCTGGAAAACATATCGCTGGACGACTCCCCGTGTGTCGACAGGGCAACTGGTTGGTCGCAATTGTCATCCGGGACGTCAACCAGAGACGAAGAGTCGAGATCTTCCACGCGGCCGAGACACTCGCCTGCACGCAATGTGACAGGTGCGGAGAGCGGATTTAAGACGAATATATTGCTGCTGCCGGCGGCGATGTCAAGCGTTGCGAAAGGTAGCGGCACAGCTCGACGACTCGTGAAGACATCGGACGGCGTGAAAAAGACTGTAGCATCGGTGTTGGCGGCACAGAAAACGGGAACAGGTGCGAAAGCGCCAGGCGGAATTTCGGTGTCCTCACGAACGAGCAACTTAGGCGGCTGATGAAGATCGTCGAGAAATGGGTCGTCGCACAATGGTGAGAACTCCGGCGTGTCCGCAGTCAATGGCGACATTATGGCGGGATAGGAAGTCCCGCCCGAGGATGACGTCATGCGAACAGGCAGAAAGGACAATAAACTCAACGATGTACAGATTGACTTCAATGAAAACTCTTGCGGTGCAGGCTGCGAGAGGCGTCACTTGCTGCGCGCTTGCGGTGTGGAGTGACAGTACCGAAAGCGGCGTCGTTACCTTGCATATTGAACGGCAGAGATGAGCGGCTATGACAGAAACGGCGGCGCCGGTGTCCACAAGTGCAAAAGTATGAACGCCTTCAACAGTTATTGGGACCACGTTAGTAGGGGAGGAGTGAGGGCTTGCACAGGTCGAAGATGCCGCAGTTCTTGCCTCTTGAACTGCGGCGGTTAGTTTTCCTGGTCGGAGGGTCCGGGCCGGCGACGAATGGGGGCAGGGCGGTCGCCGACAAGGAGGCTGAACGCTTCGGCTGGAAGTCAGAGCGGTGAGTAGGGGCATAGGGCTGGAATGATGGGCCAGGAACGTGTTGGGGAAAGGGCTGGCTGCCGGATTGCGACGACCGGGCAGAGTTGCCGAATGCTTGGGGGCGACGGCAGCAATAGCGGGCGACGTGTCCGGGAGTGGCGCAGGCGTGACAAATCGGTCTGTTATCTGGCGTCCTCCACGGATTGGCGATGGTCGGTGCTGCCCAAGATCCAATATAAACACGTGGTTGCGTAGGCTGTGAGTGCGTGGTGTAAGATGGCTGCGGAAGCCTACGCAGAGCGTCTGCATACGTGAGGGGCGCGGCCACAGGCTGCACGGCTTGCGGATAGGCGACAGGAGCGGCCACAGGCTGCGCTGCACGCGTGTAGTGAACGGGGCTCGATGGAGGCGGCTCGTGGTGCGCAAAAGGAACAGCGGGGGGCAACGTCGTCCGAAATAACAGTGCGGAGAGGGGCGGGCAGACGGGTGTTGGGCTCTTGAGTAAAGGGCATTAAGGAAAGTTGGCGGGCAACTTCCTCACGGACGAAGTCTCGGACCTGCTGAAGCAAGGTCGAATAGTCAGGCACAGTGTCGAGACTGCACAGCGACTCGCCACCCCAGGGAGGCTGCGGAGTCAGGGCGCCTTGCTTCTTCAACTCGTCGTAGCTCTGACACAAGCTGACGACTTCGGAAACTGTGCGCGGATTCCTAGCCAAGAGCATTTGGAATGCGCCGTCATCAATGCCTTTAAGGATTTGCTTGATCTTGTCAGCTTCGGGCATGGTGTCGTTGACACGTCTACAAAGGTCCACGACGTCCTCAATGTAGCTTGTGAAGCTTTCTCCTGTCTGCTGTGAGCGGACGCGCAAGCGCTGCTCTGCACGCTGCTTGCGGACAGCGGGTCGACCGAACACTTCTGAGGAGGATGTCTTGAAGACGGATCATGTGGGGACGTCTTGTTTGTGGCTGTTGTACCACAGTTCAGCGACACCAGTTAGGTAAACGATGACGTGGCCTAGCTTGTCGGGGTCATCCCACTTATTATGCGCGCTCACCAGTTCGTAGTGGTCAAGCCAGTCTTCCACGTCGGTCTCGCCTGCACCGCTGAAGACCTTTGGATCCGGCAGCCGAGGAATGCCGGTGCAGGTGACGGACTGGGGCGAAGGCACCGGTGGTTTTGCGTTGTCAGTCATGATGGGCGGAAGCGTCCGGCTTCGCAGCTCCAGGGTGTAGCGACGGGGATGTACAGCACCCTCCACCAAATGTGAAGAGGTTTATTGATTGTTCAAGGACGTTATGGTCGCTAGCGTCGAGGCAGCGTGAAGAACCGTCCAGAGGCACAGCAGCGATCCGAAAACACGAGCCGAGCGAGCCGAGCGTTGGCGATGCGCCTGGATGAAGGCGCATCTTCTTCTTCACTATATATATATATATATATATATATATATATATATATATATATATATATATATATATATATATATATATATATAAGGAAGAAAAAGAGAGTACGACGCACGCTGGTTTTGGACGGTATATTTTTGACGTTTCGGCTGGTGGACCAGCCTTTGTCAAAGTAACAAGTACATGTCAACGCGTTTCCTTATAAATACGATTCACATGAGATAGCATAGGATGGCGACGTAGATCAGCGATTACACAATTCATGGCGTGAACTGTTCATGACGGTACAGTTAGATGTGATGCGGAAAAATAAAGAAAAAACTAAAAACAGATGTATATATAAAAATATATAACACTAAAGAACAGAAATCACTTCTTCGCGCACACAGCATAACTCTGTAAGAACCGGAGGAAGATAATAACAAAATTACAATGGAAACATGAAAATATCAAAGCGCCGCATGATATTGCAGTAGATTGTGCGTCATATACACAGCTGAGTGATTGTGATATGAATAAGATCAGTAGTTGATGCTTTTATTGGCGCGTTCTCGTTGAAATACAGTGTTGCATTGATACTCATGGTAACAGCGGCGATTAATCAACGCAAGTAACTGTAAAACTTGGATACATAAATATACACAATAAAAGAGGCATTAGGGACGGTATCCAACAAGCCTAACGGATGACGCCACGGGCCGTGGGTTAAGGCTGATGATGCTTGGTGGGCACGCTAGAAAGTGTGCCTGTACTTTCGTTTATACCTCATGACACGGTGTTGAATTTATAGATGAGGTACGATTCGCAGATTTCACGATCGTGATGAGAATGAAAGCCTGATTCAAGTATAGTGACCCTGATTTTTTCGAAAGAGTGCCCTGGTAAGCGAATATGTTTTGAAAGCGGAAGGTTAGGTAGCGTATTAGTATGCGATCTAAGGTTGTTGGAGCGTATTCGGAACGATCTTTCTGTTTGGCCAATATACTGTTTTTGGCAGGCGGCGCACTCGAGCATGTATATAACGTTAGAGCTATCGCAATTAAAGGAGCCGCGAACCTTAAGGGTGAAGTTTGAAGACGTACTAACGGCTTCCTGGGTGGTTTGCATATGTAGACAAACCTTGCAGCGTGGTTTGTTGCATGGTGCACAACCAGATGTGGGTTCTTTTAATTTTGAGGATGTTAACATATCGCGGAGATTCTTTGAGCGCCCTAAACTACGCGAGGTGGTTCAGGAAAGATATTTTTCAGATGCTCACTTTGGGCAAGGATGTTGAGGTGGCGTTTGAGTATAGAAAGAACCTTTGGCACTGATGCTGAGTAAGTTAATACGAGATTAGTGCCAGCACGTTGTTCAGGCAAACGGTTTCCGCTAAGAATGTCGGTTCTATTCAGTTGGTCTGCTCGGTCTATAGCGTCATCGACCAAGTCCGCCAGATACCGTTATTTAATGAGAGCGCTTTTAAGTTGCTCGCAATTAGATAAGAAATCTTCGCGGTCGGAACACAATCGCTTAAAACGGTGAGCCTGACTATAAGGTATACCTGTCTTGCAATGTTGCACATGGCTGCTCTGGAAATGTAGAAGCTGGTTTCTATCAGTATGTTTGCGGTATAATTTTGTGAGCAATTTTCCTTCGGAAAGCGTGACAGTGACATCCAGAAAGTTAAGCGAATTTGTCGAATAACTGTACGAAAGCTTGATTGATGGATGAAAATTATTGAATCCTTCTATAAACTCTAAGAGCGTGTCCTCTCCATACGTCCAAATTAAGAATAGATCATCTATAAACCGTCTATAAAACAAAGGCTGCCGGTCAGTGCTGGACAGATAATCATTATCCAGAATGCCCATGAAAATGTTAGCATAAGTAGGGCCTATTCGGGTTCCGATTGACGTGCCACTGATCTGAACGTAATGACAATTATTAAATTCAAATTTATTGAATTCAAGGATAAGCTTCAATAGCAATTGCAGGGCTTCTTTATCGATAGGTCTCTCGAAGCAAGAATCCTCGTATGCCTTAAGCACTGCAGAATTCCATCGGCGTGCGGTATGTTAGTATAAAGTGAGGCGACGTCCATTCTTACAAGTATCGCATCGTGGGGAATGTTAAGACTTAATATGTCTTAAAGAAAATTATTGGTGTCCTTGACAAATGATGGAAATGTCTCGGGAATATGTTTAATAACGGAATCAACATAGCGTGACAAGTTCTCGGTTGTAGTGTTTATACCGGAGATGATCGGACGGCCGGGGTTCCTTTGCTTATGAATCTTCGGGAGCATGTAAAATCTGCCGGCCACAGGACTGAGCGGAATGACCGAGCAGTTTTTCCCCTAGTTTTTGTTCTTTTGATAGAGTCATAAGCTTATCCTGCAAGATGGACTTAAAATTATCTGTTGGGTTGGTCGGGAGGGCTCTATAAAAACTGTCGTCCGAGAGTTGTCGGGTAGCTGCCGCTATGTAATCCTTCCTATTAAGGACGACGATTGCCCCCCCCCCTTATGGGCAGGTTTAATGACAATGTCAGGATTATTGGATAGCTCTTCAAGTTTTGTCAGTAAGGAACACGGGTCTTGTACGCCTCAAGGACGTCACGTTGTACAGCACTGATGTACATATCGAGACATTGATTACGTTGTGGTGGTGGTGTCCACCTCTTGTGCGAGGGCATAGGTAATGTATTATTGGTGAAATTTTCACGGTCGTGAAAGTGTTCTCTCAGGCGCATGTTCACGCGCAAAGTTGTCCAAATCTTTTAAAAGCTGGAAATTCACTAAATCTACCTGAGGCTGGGCAAAAAGTAAGACCCTTCGACAATGCAGCTATTTGAGCACCAGAAAGAGTGATAGCCGATAGGTTTACGACATTGTTGCTGGGTTCAGTGGGCATGCTTCTGACTGACGATTTAACAGGAGCATTATTTGTATTAGCGGTACATACAGACGGGTCCACGCCGTCGCGAATGAATTTATTGCGTTTGAGCGTGCTTAAGTTATTCTTCTTCTTATGCTTATAGGCTTCCAAGCATTCTGATTCACGAGACCCCAACTGAGCAGTAAGGCGGGCTTCTTCGCTAGGAAGGCTAAGCGCACGTGATTTGTAGTGATCAATAACTATACGTAGTAATTGTAGAGAGGCGTCACTTAATAGCTGTTGCCACTTGGCTTTGTGTAAAGCAGAAAGATCGCAAGTGGCCGGTTGCAATCTTAGTTGTAAACCTTTGGGAACTTTAGAAGCACTCAAGTATGCCGACAATGCAGTGACATGCAGCTCTGAACGAATGCCTTTCTCGGCGATCTTTCTAGACTTCAAAAATGTTATAGAAGGATCATGTATAACAGATTTACCAGGAACAGAGAGTCAGTTGGTAGCGTTGTCGCGAGCGGGGTTCTTTCGGGAGTCTGCGCACTTTCCTCACGAAGGCTCTGACGGTTGAGAACTGGAGAGTTGATTTTGGCGTCTGGGGAGGGTTGAGGGTAGCACCCCCTTCGAGAAGTCTGCGTAGCACCATGTGAAGGGTAGCACGACGCGAATTCACACCACAGTGACACTTTGTTGTCGTTGCGCTTGCAGCAAAGTTCACAAATGTGGCTGGCCATGAGAGCGACAATCAATAACTTTGAATTTAATAATTGTGATTACGTTCAGATCAGCGGCACGTCAGTGGGAACCCGAATAGGCCCTACTTATGCTAAAATTTTCATGGGCATTCTAGAGTATGATGATCTGTCCAGCACTGAATTGCAGCCTTTGCTTTATAGACGATTTGTAGATAATATATTCTTAATTTTGACGTATGGGAGGACACGCTCTTAAAGTTTATAGAAGGATTCAATAATTTTCATCCGTCAATGAAGCTTTCGCACAGTTATTCGACAAATTCGCTTAACTTTCTGGATGTCACTGTCACGCTTTCCGAAGGAAAATTGCTCACAAAATTATACCGCAAACCTATTACCAGCTTCTACATTTCCAGAGCAGGCATGTGCGACATTGCAAGACAGGTGTACCTTATAGTCAGGCTCATCGTTTTAAGCGATTGTGTTCCGACCGCGATGATTTCTTATCTAATTGCGAGCAACTTAAAAGCACTCTCATTAAACGACGGTATCCGGCGGACTTGGTCGATGACGCTATAGACCGAGCAGACCAATTGAATAGAACCGACATTCTTAGCGGAAACCGTCTGCCTGAACAACGTGCTGACACTAATCTCGTATTAACTTACTCGGCATCAGTGCCAAAGGTTCTTTCTATACTCAAACGCCACCTCAACATCCTTGCCCAAAGTGAGCATCTGAAAAATATCTTTCCTGAACCACCTCGCGTAGTTTACCAGCGCTCGAAGAATCTCCGCGATATGTTAACATCGTCAAAATTAAACGAACCCACATCTGGTTGTGCACCATGCAACAAACCACGCTGCAAGGTTTGTCTACATATGCAAACCACCCAGGAAGCCGTTAGTACGTCTTCAAACTTCACCCTTAAGGTTCGCGGCTAGCTCTAACGTTATATACATGCTCGAGTGCACCGTCTGCCAAAAACAGTATATTGGCCAAACAGAAAGATCGTTCCGAATACGCTCCAACAACCTTAGATCGCATACTAATACGCTACCTAACCTTCCGCTTTCAAAACATATTCGCTTACCAGGGCACTCTTTCGAAAAAATCAGGGTCACTATACTTGAATCAGGCTTTCATTCTCATCACGATCGTGAAATCCGCGAGTCATACCTCATCTGTAAATTCAACACCGTGTCATCAGGTATAGACGAAAGTACAGGCACACTATCTAGCGTGCCCACCGAGCATCATCAGCCTTAACCCACGGCCCGTGGCGTCATCGTTTAGGCTTGTTGGATACCGTCCCTAATGCCTCTTTTATTGTGTGTATTTATGTATCCAAGTTTTACAGTCACTTGCGTTGAGTAATCGCCGCCGTTACCATGAGTACGGATGGAAGTCTGTATTTCAACGCGCACGCGGCAATAAAAGCATCAACTACTCATCTTATTCATATCACAATGACTGCGCTGTGTATGTGACGCACAATCTACTGCAACATCACGCGGCGCTTTGATATTTTCATGTTTGTATTGTAATTTTGTTATTATCTACCTCCGCTTCTTACAGAGTTATGCTGTGTGCCCGAAGAAGTGATTTCTGTTCTTTAGTGTTTTACAGTTTTATTATACAACTTGTTTGACTTTTGTTAATTTTTCCTCATGACATCTAACTGTACCGTCATGAACACATCACGCCATGAATTGTGTAATCGCTGATCTACGTCGCCATCCTACACTACACCCTCTCATAATAGTATTTATAAGGGAACGCGTTGACATGTGCTTGTTACTTTGACAAAGGCTGGTTCACCAGCCAACACGTCAGAAAATATACCGTGCAAAACCAACGTGCGTCGTACTCTCTGTTGTTCCTTATTCTACCGGGGCCAGCGTTATTTCCTTGCTGCAACTATATATATATATATATATATATATATATATATATATATATATATATATATATATATATATATATATATATATTCCCAGTCGAAAAATCCGTGAGGGCACTCCTAACTGACAGTCAGGAATTCTTGCACGTTGGTCAGGCATCTTTGACTGAGTCACAATTAGAGGACCTTTGCAGTTAGGATCGCTGCCCGTGGTCGTGCAGCACAGTCAAGGATGGCTGACGGTAGCCTCTCGTCACGGGCAGGGTGGCTGCCCGGAGTAATGCAGTCCGGTCAGGTTGGCTGGCCGTAGGCTTTGTCACGGTCAGGATCGCTGCCCGTGGTCATGAGCTCGGTCAAGGATGGCTGACTGTGCCTTCGGCTGGATTAACTGTCTGCACGTACTACGCCCAGCAGTTCAATCAGGAGGTGCAACTGGCTGTCGACTGATCACGGTCACGCAATAAGCCCCAGCAGCACCGTGACACGCCGCCAAAATTTATCCGATACGTTTCAAAAACCAACTATATTGTAAATAACAATCAGATTTTTGTTATACGTTGGCAGTGGCGCGATGCACGATATGCCGTGTCGATCCGTAGCGCGCATGTATGCTTCGTGCCGATCGAAGACGACGATCGAGAAACTGCGATCGTGTGTTTTTGTAACTCAACTGCCTCAACTGCATCCCGTTCGACGTGCCGCATCAGCCGAAGAGCCAAAACATAGTTAAACGCCGACGCATCCTAACTTTACCTACGATTTCGCTCGTAGTTGATATTTTCTCGCGATAAGAACGAATCTATGTTTTATTCCGAAGTTGAAATGCGCCGAAGCAGCAACAGCTCCCGCGAATGTTTGGCCGAGAGCAGTGAATCGAGCTCGTGGCATGCCGCTACCGGGGGGCACCTGAAGAACGAAGGTAAATTTCTAAATAGTATCGTTTCTACTACAGCAAGTTGAAGTGAACCACCCTGCACGGCGTGCATTACAACGTGTTTCACAAATGCCAGATGCGGAGCTTACGCGACCATCATACATTTTTTTCACCATTCACGCGCTTCTTACAAGCACCAAGCATCTTAAGCTGGCTCTCTTAGGGCTTCTAGGCGCCTCGAAAAATTCTTTTACAGAATTTACAACCTGCGTTGTCAAAAACAAAAATTTCTGACACTATTTTTAACCAGGAATATATGGCGTCCGTGATTGAAACCAAAAATAATATATATATATATATATATATATATATATATATATATATATATATATATATATATATATATATATATATATATATATATATATATATATATATACATAGCCTCTGTGATACGCACTATTCTTGCGCTCCGTCGCAACAATAGTGTGTGTAAATGTTTGTCAGACTGTATGTGCGCATGTATCTATTACGTTCATTTTATAAAGGCCACTGCATTGTTTTTTAATGCCCGCTAAATGTTACAGCGGGCGAAGCCGACAAATCCAACCGAAAACAATCCAATCCACTGCAATCTCTAGGGCCGTTGCGAGCTGCTCTGTGTCACGCTGCCGGGTTTCGTCGTTTGTTCTTCGAAATGCTGTCAGTATAACGAAAACATGCCGTAATTTGCGCTCAACAGTGAAGCACGAACACTTTGAGCCGAAATTGACTCATCGCAAGCGAATAGGAGTAACATCGGATGGCTACATTGCTGGACTCTCGGTAACTCTTTGTTGTGTGTGTGTGTGTGTGTGTGTGTGTGTGTGTGTGTGCGCGTGTGCGTGTGTGTGTGTGTGTGTGTGAGTGTGAGTGTGTGTGTGTGTGTGTGTGTGTGTGTGTGTGTGTGTGTGTGTGTGTGTGTGTGTGTGTGTGTGTGTGTGTGTGTGTGTGTGTGTGTGTGACACCGTCGAACGTGGACGCTGTGGTGTTGAAGGTTGTCCCGTGTTCATGTTCTCGTGTGTGCTTGGATACATCGAGAAGTCTTCATGCAACGATGCTTGGTTCTGAGTGCGCGCTCGTTGGACACTTCCACATGAGGTAAGTCCACTCTCACTATTTATGTCGTTCGCGAAGCGCAGTGTGTAAATCAGCTGTTCTTAGCGAGCGTCGCAAGCTATATTGTTTTCCCAGCGGTCTATGAGATAGTGATGAAGGGATAAAATGACGCGAGGGCATTTGGAAAAGCGGCTTGGGTATCACTCAGTATGTGAACGCCGTCGTGGCGTAGCGGCTGCGTGTAAACCTCATGACGCCGGCCTTAGAGACAGCCCAGCGGCATCGCCGGGCTGTTTTATTTAGGGGTGGCGGGGGGTTGGATGTATGGGGGTACGCCTAAATTTTCGATCGTGATCACCAATCAGCGTGGCTATTAGGTCAACAATACTCCAAACAATTCAGGTTCATTGAGGTGAGCTTGAGCGCGCCAAGCCTAATTCGATTAGTTTGCTTAGTCAAAATCATCTTAGTGCAGAAGCTAACCACCAACCACAAATCTCGACTGAAATTTACCGCATCGACCCTCCACGATGGTCTAGTAGTTACGGCGCTCGACTGCTGATCCGCAGGTCGCAGGTTTGAATCCCAACCACGAAGGCCGCATTTCGATTGAGGCGAAATCCTTGACGATCGTGCGCTCATATTTAGGTGCACGTTAGAGAACCCCAGGCGGTCGAAATTTTCGGAGCCCTCCATACGGCGTCTCTCATAGTCATATCGTGGTTTTGGGACGTTAAACCCTATCATCCAACTAATTTACCGCATCGAGGACAGTCGTCGTCTATAAATATAAAGTCCGCTCAGCATCACTCAGTTCAAATTGTGAAGACCGGTCTTGACTGTCATCAAAAGTACGCTTATGATACTCGTATAACTTAATGCTGAGTTGCTTTCACTGTGTATACAGTGAATGTGCCTTCATTTGCGACAGTATTGTATGAATGCACAGTGTCCGGTTCCGGTATGAGTGCGTAGTGTATCTAACACGCACTGGATGCATGTGCTTACAAACGCGTGTTCTGTAGCGTGTTCTGAGTTGCTTTCACTGTGTATACAGTGAATGTGCCTTCATTTGCGACAGTATTGTATGAATGCACAGTGTCCGGTTCCGGTATGAGTGCGTAGTGTATCTAACACGCACTGGATGCATGTGCTTACAAACGCGTGTTCTGTAGCGTGTTCTGAGTTGCTTTCACTGTGTATACAGTGAATGTGCCTTCATTTGCGACAGTATTGTATGAATGCACAGTGTCCGGTTCCGGTATGAGTGCGTAGTGTATCTAACACGCACTGGATGCATGTGCTTACAAACGCGTGTTCTGTAGCGTGTTCTGAGTTGCTTTCACTGTGTATACAGTGAATGTGCCTTCATTTGCGACAGTATTGTATGAATGCACAGTGTCCGGTTCCGGTATGAGTGCGTAGTGTATCTAACACGCACTGGATGCATGTGCTTACAAACGCGTGTTCTGTAGCGTGTTCTGAGTTGCTTTCACTGCGTATACAGTGAATGTGCCTTCATTTGCGACAGTATTGTATGAATGCACAGTGTCCGGTTCCGGTATGAGTGCGTAGTGTATCTAACACGCACTGGATGCATGTGCTTACAAACGCGTGTTCTGTAGCGTGTTCTGAGTTGCTTTCACTGTGTATACAGTGAATGTGCCTTCATTTGCGACAGTATTGTATAAATGCACAGTGTCCGGTTCCGGTATGAGTGCGTAGTGTATCTAACACGCACTGGATGCATGTGCTTACAAACGCGTGTTCTGTAGCAGTTGCTCAGTACGTGGGTTGTTTACTTGCTTGTTGTTACGCAGTTGTTTATCGTTGCCTCAAAAAAAAAAAAAGAAGATTAGTCACTCCACCTTTGACACAGCAAGTTGCTTCGATGAAAATACTGCATCAGGTGGCCCCCGAAAATTAGGCACAATAAAAAGGGAATGTAGTCATTGTCGACTGACTTGCAAAGTTGTTTTTCATGAAAGCTACATGATTGTGTTGATACTTCTGCAGAGTTGCTTTTGCTAATCTGTAATTTTTATGAAAGGCTTCTTGCTGCTGTCACTCTGGAGCTGGGATGGCTGCCATAGGTTTGTATATCAGAACAAACTACTGCTGTCTTCAAAGTGAGAGTTCTCATTTTTTGGTATTGTTGGTCTATCTGTAGCAATATAAAGGATAACATAAAAGCCCAATCTAGCTCTGAGTAATGTAGCGTTAGCATTCAACTGTAATGCAGAAGTAAAGATTGTACACAGATAAAAATGACTCAGAAATTCTACTAAATGCAAAAGCTTTCAGAAGAGAGACAGCAACAGTCGCGGACAGACCTCAATGTAATAAAGCCCGGTGTGACATTGGGCTAGTTGGTAATCTATCAACATCCACCACCGAGCAGACAAAGAACAAGTAAAGGGACAAAGTCAAGCACTCACTTCCAACTGTGGAATTAAAAAAAAGGTATATATGTTCGCATTCTACATGATGTGAACACATGCAAACAGTGACAAAACAAGCGTCAAGTTCAGCAGAAAAACATTGGACGTGACATTTGTTCATGTCGTGCATTTGTTTAGCACGCATTCTGTCATGCCCGGTAATTTTTTTTCTGTATAACTTGTTACGCGGCTGTTTGTGTCCTCGCGTGATGTAGTACGCCGACATACGTACATGGGCATTTTTCAATAGCTCCTCAATTGGAAGTCAGTGCTTGTATTTGCTCCTGTTCTTGTCCCCTGTCTGCTTTGCGCTAGTTGTTGAAGAACCATTTAATGCTCACTCGTGGTTGTTGCCATCTGTCATCTAGAAGTTCTTCCACTTATTATGATTGAGTGTGGAGTACGAACCAGCTCGAACCATTGTTGAAATAAAATTGACTTCAGTTTGCTTCTAGTAGCTTTACAAAAAGCGTCAGTTCAGCTGGTACACATTTAATGAAACATCTGCAGATCTGTTTTGAAACATCACAGTTCTGGCTAACATCATAGAATAGAACTACCACTGTAATTTCTTGTATTAAGGGTAGCAAAATTGCACATGCCATGTCTCATTTGCCACCCTAATTGTTCTGTTCTGCTGAATAATAATATTTGCTTTACATTTGATTGATGAGCTTACCAACCTAGCGTGGCGCATGGATGCTGGCATTAACTGGTAGCTAATCTCGAAAGATCGAATACTACAGAGTGGTGGGTTTGTTTGGAGGACTATACCACCGTGTGCTTAGATCGAGTCCTGTGTGAGGAAGGCACAGCAGGAAAAATGCATTCACCTTGGACAATGCGACATTAACAACAGGACCACGGAATATTCTCGTTTGGTAAAAATTCATCATAGAAAAATTTGGCTTTTGTTATATACTTGTGAATTTCCTGGGCTCTTCTATCATCATGCATGATACAATTCGTCTTAGGAACATGTAACGACCTTTGCATTGACAAGGTTGTAAACAGCTGCAGTTGAGCAAGAACTACTGAAAGCAATGGGAATTTGCTGCTGACACTCATTGCTCCTACTCTGGGCAGTTGTGCAACATCATAACTGCACCCATATCTCTACTTTATGTTAGCTTGCACAAATAGGAAACGAATTGTACTGCTATGCAAATTATAAGAAAAGTGAAACTGAAAACACAAATAATGTTTTAGTGAATAGAGCTCCAGTTGATAAAAGCTACCTCTGTCTATGCAGTCTGCTGGAGGCAAGGTTTGCTGGGCTAGACCATGGACCTAAAGGAACTGCAACCACAGATTGCTGATGTTCATTCCTATCACTGCAAAGTGGGCAGCCCCAGCCAGCAGGGTCCTGCAAAGTTCACTCATCAAAGTCTGGACCGACCTGCAGCACCAGCACTGAAAATTTCTTCTTTAACATGAAGGTAGCGTACTCTCTATTCACTCTCAACAAGAATCCCCAAAGGACATCATATCTATGGTGCTATCAACATCCATTATTCCTAGCATCATCACGTTGTGCATGATCCATTGCAGAATATAATTTAGTCTGTCATGTGGATTCACTATAGATGTACTCTCCGCATCAAATGAAATCTGAACAGCGGCAACTGCAGTGGTATAGTGCGTGCCATCCAGTTATTACCGTGGACAGGCGCGCGCATGTATGCGCGCCTGTCCACGGTGACAACTGGACGGCACGCACTATACCACTGCGAATGCTTGCCGCTGTTCTGGTTTCATTTGACGCAGATAGTACATGTGCACGCCTTCTTTTTTTGGTTTCTGTGAACGTTGAGTCTTGACTGCCCCCTTTTATTTTTTTTTGGTTTCTGTGAATGTGGATGCTTGACTTATCTTGATGCCAATTCATTGTTAGAGCAGCATGCGGTAAGTGATGCCATTCGTTGTTAGGGGAATTTCGGGCATGTAAGCCAATGCTATTGTTATATTTCACCTTTGTTTATCACAGCGTATATATGTTATATACAAATAACGTACTAACAAAACGAACTGAAAACCATGTGCTGCCAATACGCATTTTTTTAAGCAGAGGGCCAGAAACAACTTCAAGGTCCAAAAATCGTAATGAAAAGAAATACGCACACTTTTGCAATGTGAACGTGCTGCTGCAAGAATTTTGTGAATACGTGCTAAAATAAGGAAGTTATAGGAGTTACAACATCCGTTTCAGCTGGTTTCAAATTTTCGTGCGGCCTCGCCACCCTTCTCCGCCATAGGGAGGGCAAAGGCATAGCCCATCGTCGTGACTCCGCCCACTTCGGCAACATGACATGACATGAGCGATACGTTATCGGCGCGCAGCCAGCGACCGAGCAGGGCACTTCACATAAGCACGTGTCATAACGGCACGGGGAGCATCCTTCCCCTAGTGGCAAAGAAGTGAGACGCCTCTTCATCTCGGAGGCTTTCATTTTGGCAATACCGCTTCTCCCTGTAGTCTTGGGCTCTACAAAATGCCAGGAGCAGCACAGGAAAATGAAAATGCGGACTGCGCAGTCAAAACTGCATCACCGCAGGGCCAAGGCGCCGTTTCGTAGGGCAAAGGACCAATTGGCGAGCTCAGTGGTATGTCAAGTTGCCCATGGCCAAGCTTGCGTCACTGCGAGGGGGATTGGTCAGAAGGAAAGAGGCGCGGGAATTGTTTTTCAGAATGAAGAGTCTGGGCGGCGTGCCGCGCTGTAATATTCGGAAAATGATATCGCCGTGGTCTACTGTACGAATTGGCAAGCTTGTTTGGGGTGTGCAAAAAAAAATGTCTGAGCCTGTTTACTGGCTCTTTAAGCAGCCAATTCCCGCTGGTTGATTCCACGAAAGATAATAAAACTGTGAAGTTATTGATTTTTTTGATAATTTTTATATCTTGCCCATATGACTGAATAGCGTGCAATCACAATTTGTTTTCAAAGAAAATTTTTTTGAACAAAGGAAAAATCAACAAGCATCGCTGAGTGACGACAACCATTTTAGAAAGAGCGAGTTTTTGTATATTCGCGACCATACTAACAGCAACTTACGTATTCTTAAAAATTCTCTAGAAATGGGGCGTTTTTGAAACTTAGTTGATTTCGGGACGCAGTTGCTGCTCCTGTGAACATCATAGCTTCTTAATACTTAGAACATGGATAGGCCTTTTTGTGAATAATGAGCAAATGCATTTGTATGTGTATTTGTTTAGTATTTCTTAAAGTAATGAATTTCTTTGCTCAAAACGTAAAGAAGCTTTCGGTCAAAATATATATATATATATAATAAAAAAAACTCAATCTTGTTCGAAATCATATGGACCGATCTCAGAGGACTGCAGAATTGAATTCTGGAAAACATGTTGCAACATTTTTATCGGAACAAAATTACAAATTTTCAAACACTGCGTTTTCAGAGCATTGTCACTGCTGCATAAAGTACATCTCTTGTTACAAGAAAATACCATAACAGGCTTTTTTTTCTTTTCTGATGCTTGCAAAGTAACAATGAGATATTTTCAGTATTTTCGGTGAATGGAAGGTGTCCTGTAAAGAAAACGACCGTTTGAATGAACTGCATTTGAGCATGCGACTTCACTTCTGTGTTCGATATCCCTCAGTCCAAAGGCAGCCTCTCCAGTCGGGCCCTCCTTTTCTGTCACCTGCTTGGTTGCCACGGAATTTATATTTGAATGCAAATTAATGCATTCTTTCAAGCTGTCTCTTGAAAGTCTTGTATAAAAAGCAAGGTCTCTTCAGGAAAGGAAACGAACTTCTAGAAAACAGTTCCCAGGAGTTTTGGTTTTGTTGGCCCACAATTGTATATTTTAGAACCATATACGATCAACGGAGTTAAAGCGTGTCGATTACGCGAAGCTCGGTGGCAGTAGTTTTCGCGATGGGCAAAACACATTCTATTTTGATTGCTCCGGTCTGCAATGGCAAACATGCCATGATTGAATGCTTTCCACAGAAGTATGAGTTTCCACCACTAATTTTATCAGCGGAAGCACTCGATCTCACAGGCAGGTCCATGGATAAGCTCAAGGTTCTTCGCCATGCCTTGCATTTGTGCAATCACTTTAATAGCCGACTGTATTGAACTACCGTGCATTGCATCCGCCCACGCAACACACGCTACTCTATTTACACTTAGGCACGGTCCACACGATCCGCCACATGATCCGTACGGTGTGCGTCTAGAGAGCGGGTCGGACAGTGATGGGTGACGTAAAATGGATCGTGTAACCTGGGCAATCTAGTACATCCCAACAATCTGTGCTGCAAATTGGCAGTGCCGGAAAAATATGCATGGCGATGGTCCTCAGGTTGTGTGCTCGCCGGTCGGCACTGTCGCTGTTTGAGATTTCTTTATTTATAATAAACAGTGTAGAAAGCAAGACTCATCTACACGGCTTTTCGTGAAGCTTTATTGGCTTTATATTAGTACATCCATTGAAAAAAACAATAAATGCCGAGGGATTAATGGTGCACTGCCCCTCTACGAGTACAGCATTGATCTTGCAAACTACCCAAATGCAGTTCATTGAAACGGTTGTTTTCTGTGTAGAACACTTTACGATGACCGAAAATTCCTAATTATTGCTATTTCGTAAGCCTCAGGAAAGAAAAGGCGGGCTATGAATTTATTGTATTTTCTTGTAACAAGAGATGTACTTGACACAGTAGCAACAACATTCTGAAAACACATTATTTGAAAATTTGTTATTTTGTTCTGATAAAAATGATGCAATTTGTTTTTCCAGAATACCATTTTGCAGTCCAGATCAATGCGAATAATTTTACCAAGATTGAGAGGGTTCTTTTTTTTACTATAAATTTTTATTCGCCAACAGTATTGTTCTTTTATGTTTTAAACATTGAAATTCATTACATTAAAAATTACTAGACTAATATAAATGGACGTGCTGATAAATTACATGAAGGCCTATCCGTGTAGTAAATATGAACATACTAAGGCATTCCAGAAGTTTGCTAGGCGTTCATAGAAAACATGTTAAGCCGTTCATAGGGCTGTCAGCGATCATACTGGCACACTTGTCAGCGTATGTCGTCTTGCCTTCATTTATTCCTGATGCTTACCCGCGAAGGTGTGGCTCAATCGTACAAATGTCGCAATCATTAATCAACCGAATGCTGCACTTTCAGTAAATATGGAAGACCTTTCACGGCGCAACATAGCGTTGGCAAGTTCAGTGGCACACTTCATTTTTATGGCACAAAATGTTATCATGGCGCGAAGGCTATGCACTAACCCTTACATAAGCATTATCGCATAAAGCGAACCATTACAACTTAAGCAGTCAGAAAATCAGAAAATGCACACTCGGCGAGGTATTCATCGCAGTTACCTTTTTACCATTAGTACATTTAAAGCAGGTATGTATCTAAAACGTTCGACTGATGCTTAGCCCATGCAAAGCACGTGTGGCCCAGAAGTAGGCTGAGCCAAGAAAACGCGAAGGCACCTTGGCAACTGCAGCCCGTCCTGACTTCGAGAACCTATGTCACGCTGCTGGCATAGAGTTTTCTTTTAGTCTGCTCTTGCTGCTCTCTCCCGGGCTAGAATTCTATTTTTATGAAGCATGCTCGCCACTTTATTGGGGGGAGGGGGGGGGATATTTTGGCAGCTGCGTTAAAGCCGGTCTTTCACCCTAGGGTACTGAACAGTAAGTGGTATGTCTTGCCACGCGCGTTCCTTATTTTCGCGTTTGCTGTCTTTGGTTTCCGCCCACAAAGACTGTCAGTAACGCTCGGCGCAGACCATGCCTTAGCATTCGAGAAGCTTCGCGATTATTGTAGATCGTTTTGTTAAGATTGCGCGCAAGACGCGACCACTCGAGATTATTCCAGAGCTTGCGCTGTGACCAGTGATAAGGCTAGAATGTTCGACGATAGAAATTCGAGCCGAACACCTCCTCGTGGTTCCTTCAGCAGTGAGGCCAGAAGTCCTCCTGGCCCTACACGACGACCCGACGGCTGGACACCTCGGTGTTTCCCGCACGCTCGCAAGGATACAAGAGAAGTACTACTGGCCACGCCTTGCCACCGACGTCGCTCGTTACGTCAGGACATGTCCAGACTGTGGCGCGGGAATTGGTGCGGCCTTTACTGCAGAGCTAACTCAGGCAATTTTGAGATACAGCCAAACCGCCGCACCACCGCCTATCACCCACAGACCAACGGCCTCACCGAGCGTCTAAACAAGACCATCGCCGACATGCTGGCCATGTACGTCGACGTCGAGCACAAGACATGGGATACCATCCTTACGTTCGTGACCTTCGCATACAACACGGCAGTTCAAGAAACGACGCAGCTGTCGCCGTACAAGTTGGTCTACGGACGGAACCCATCAACGACGCTTGACGCCATGTTACCAAACGTCACTGACGAGGAAAACATCGACGTCACCGCCTACCTACAGCGCGCCGAAGAAGCCCGACAACTCGCCCGCCTACGTATCAAGAATCAGCAGGCGACCGACAGCCGCCGCTACAACCTTCGACGACGCTTCGTGGAATACCAGCCCGGCGACCGCGTTTGGCTGTGGACGCCGATACGCCGACGTGGACTTAGTGAAAAACTTCTTCGGCGATACTTCGGGCCATACAAAGTGCTTCGACGTCTAGGCGCTCTGGACTACGAGGTCGTCCCGGACGACATTACGAACTCTCAACGGCGCCGTGCGCGACCTGAAGTCGTCCATGTCGTACGCCTCAAGCCGTACTACGCGCGTCAGTGAACCTGAAGACTGCACCTATTGCTTTATTATTGTGCTTTCTTGCTTTATTGATGTTGTTTATTGTTGCATGCATTTTTCCCCCGTGTTCCGTTTTAAGCGTCGGGACGATGCTTTTTCAGAGGGGGGCATTGCCACGCGCGTTCCTTATTTTCGCGTTTGCTGTACTTGGTTTCCGCCCACAAAGACTGTCAGTAACGCTCGGCGCAGACCACGCCTTAGAATTCGAGAAGCTTCGCGATTATTGTAGATCGTTTTGTTAAGATTGCGCGCAAGAAGCGACCACTCGAGATTATTCCAGAGCTTGCGCTGTGACCAGTGATAAGGCTAGAATGTTCGACGCGCGATGCATAAAAGCCGGCGTGCTCCAACTGTGTTCAGTTCATCGACGGCCGACGCTACGTTCGCCGCTATCAGTGGCAGTGCTTATTGCTGTATTCTGATTTTCCGTTTACCGGCCACAAGTTCGGCCTAATAAAGAGTTTCTTCTTTGAAACGCCGACTGTTGCCTTCGTCGACGTCACGACCACGTGACAGTATAAACATGAAGTTTCATTGGAGGGTAAGCGGTAGTCGGAAGAGATTGCATTACGTTCGGTCCTGCACTGTAAGCGGTTACGTTACAAGTGATCTGTGCTGTATATCTTAAAGCAGTGTAGTGCTAAATGTTCAGTAATTGTTTATGCATTGCATTCAACAAGATGAAAGTGGTCATTGTAGGCTACTTTTGTGCAGTCACACATGGTAATTCGGGCAGCACCTTGATCACAGAAGCACTAAAATCAGGTCATGATTGTTTCAAATTTAGGACGGGAATGCACACTAACAAGGGCTAACATTCAACTCAGCTTTTTTGTGAAACGAATGATATATATATATATATATATATATATATATATATATATATATATATATATATATATATATATATAGAGAGAGAGAGAGAGAGAGAGTGTGTGTTTACAGTGACTAATAGAAAAGGCAGGCACGTGCGAAATGAAGCGAAAACAGAATAAACAAGCTCCTGTTGGAACATGCCGAGTGCAAAAACAGGAGGGGTCATCGAACTCACGATCCCACACCTTCAAAAACGCCAACTCTTTATCATACAGTGAAATGGACGGCTTGATCACGCAGGAGCATGCCTCCTGCGTCATCTGGGCCACCTTTACAAAAATGTGGGTCCGGTCATCTTTGTGCCACTACAAAATTGATGCGTTATCGAACTCAGGACGGCAAGCGCACTGATCACAATGAAGAGCCAGGAAACCATCCCTCTTATTTTGGACGTTATTTGCCTGCTCACGAAGCCGTTTGTTGAAGCGCCTGCCAGTCTGTCTGGCGTAGCAGGCACTACACTACAGATGAATTCTGTAAACATGCCCGCACACACAGTCCATGAACTGGTTACGATTCTTCATCTTGCATTTAACTACTCGTCTTGCAACAGGGCTGCTCTTCTGCAAGAGTGATACCAGCTTGTGCGGAGCCGAAAAAGCAACATGCGCACCCACGTGCCGACCGATCTTCAGTCTATGTGATAAATGGCGTTTGAGCTGGATGGCCGCGACATCCTTGCGCCTTACCATACTCTTTTGGGCCCCACCGTCTGCTGTGCAGCCTACGTACTTCTGAGCTCTGCAGATGCTTTCACCTACAGTAAATAGCTGCAGACATAACTAATTAGCGCAAAAAACAACAGACAAGGTAGAGACGACAGACAGGACGGAGCGCATAAGCTGACAGAAATTTTCGAAGCTTTTTGCATAAGAAAAGCGGGTGATCGGTGTGCGAGTACACCGTCGCTGGCTCTCATTAATAAAGAATGCATATACTTGGAAAGAAATCTGCGCACGGAACCGTTTGGCTAGGTGTGGCACGTGTGGGTTGCGTAAGCAGGGGAAGAGTTAAGATTGGTGACGTTTTGAGGGGGGCGTGATAGAGTGACATTTTGCGTATGCGCAACCTCCTGCGCAGCTTGGGATTTCATGTTTTTCTGCGAATAAATGCTTAGTTGAAGTTATGCGCTCCGTCCTGTCTGTCGTCTCTACCTTGTGCGTTGTTTTTTGCGCTAATTAGATATGTCTGCAGTTAATACGCACCAACTAGCCCAACTCACGTGTTTAATTCTACAGTAAATAGCAATGTCTCTGGGTAATTCGACTTCTTGAGGGCGGCCCGCCTGTGTATTGAAGCTCATGTCAACGGCATGGTTAGCCCTTTTGTCGAGTTTATTGTGAGACGAGGTGTAAGGCACCATGGCTTTGCATACGTAAGGTTGCTGTTTCCAGCAAACATGGTCAGCGAAAAAGACAATTTGAGATCAAGAAACTGAAGGGAATTTTCTGCTGGCATTTCATGGGTCAAGGTCGGCGCACATTTGAGACTTGCCTTCCGTCCATGACTCTGACTCATGTAATGCCTACAGAAAGTTTGTTTCGGTTTCATGGTCTCAAATTGTTTTTTTTTTCGCTGACCAAGTTTGCTGGCAATGCCAACCTCGTGTGCAAAAACCCTAGCTACCTTACACCTCGTGTCACAGTAAACTCGTAGAAAGAGCTATCATTAGAAGGCGCTACATAAATGCCCCAGAAAGGTCCTGTCTACATAGAGCTCACAAGTACGTTGGGCGTACAGCGAACGGTGGCGCCCAAGAGAGTGTGGTAAGGCGTGAAAAAGTCGAGGTCATCCCATCTGAACACCAAGTATCGCAAAGACTGATAAAGATCAGTGGGCATGTGGGCATGCATTTTGTTTTTTTGGCTCCACACAAGCTGGCCTCACTCTTGCAGAAGAGCAGCCCTGTTGCGAGACGGTCCGTTCAAATGTATAGTGAAGCATCATAACCAGTTCGTGAACTGTGTGTGCAGGGTTGTTTAGAGAATTCCTCTGTCGTCGTGTGGTGCCTGCTACATCGGACAGACTGGCAGGTAGGTGCCTCAACTATCGGCTTCGTGAGCATACAAGTGATCTTTATTGTTATCAATGTGCTCTTTATTGTGATCAATGTGGTTATCGTCATTAGTTTAACACATCAGTTTTGTACCGGTACAAAGATGAATGTAACCTCATTATTGCAGAAGCCACTCGGATGAAGCGGGAGGTATGCTCCGGTGTGAGCAAACCATCCACTTCACTGTGTGGTGCAGAGTTTGTGTTTCTGGATGGTGCACGTTCACGCATGTGGTGACCCCTTTTGTTTTTGCACTTGCCATGTTCCAACACATGCTTATTTTTGTGCTATTTTCGCTTGGTCTGACATGTGCCTGCCTTTTCTATTAGTCAGTGAAAGCCCTGCCAGTACGAGCTATTCAATGACGTTAAACTAGCCAGGCAGGATTTCGTACAGGCTTCTCAACAACAGACCATATTCATACTATCAATCAGGTGATAGAGAAATGCGCGGAATACAACCAACCCCTCTACATAGCCTTCATAGATTACGAGAAGGCATTTGATTCGGTGGAGACATCAGCAGTCATGCAGGCACTGCGGAATCAGGGCATCGACGAAGCCTATATAAACATAATGGAAGAAATATACAGCGGATGCACAGCTACTATACTCCTCCATAAAGAAAGCGGCAGAATCCCAATAAAGAAGGGCGTACGGCAGGGAGACACGATCTCTCCAATACTATTCACCGCGTGTTTACAGGAGGTTTTCAGGGCCCTAGATTGGGAAGAGTTAGGGATAAGAGTTAATGGAGAGTATCTCAGTAACCTGCGATTCGCTGATGACATTGCATTGATGCTTATGATTACTGAACTGGATACGGAAAGTAGAAGAGTAGGTCTGAAAATTATTATGCATAAAACTAAAGTAATGTGGAACAATCTTGGCAGAGAACAGCGCTTTGCGATAGGTGGCGAGACACTGGAAGTTGTAAAGGAGTACGTCTACTTAGGACAGGTAGTAACCGCGGAGCCGAACCATGAGAGTGAAATAACTAGAAGAATAAGGATTGGATGGGGCTCATTCGGCAAGCATTATCAAATCATGAATGGTAGTCTACCACTATGCCTCAAGAGGAAGGTATATAACAGCTGCATCTTACCGGTACTTACCTACGGAGCAGAAACCTGGAGACTTACAAAGAGGGTTCAACTTAAACTGAGGACGACGCAGCGAGCGACGGAAAGGAAAATGATAGGTGTAACCTTAAGAGACAAGAAGAGAGCAGAGTGGGTCAGGGAACAAACGGGGGGTTAAGGATATCATAGTTGAAATCAAGAAGAAGAAATGGATATGGGCCGGGCACGTAGCACGTCGGCAGGATAACCGCTGGTCATTAAGGGTAATTGTCTGGATTCCAAGAGATGGCAAACGCGTGAGGGGGGAGACAGAAAATTAGGTGGGTAGATGAGATTAAGAAGTTTGCAGGTATAACGTGGCAGCAGAAAGCACAGGACCGGGTTGATTGGCGAAACATGGGAGAGGCCTTTGCCCTGCAGTGGGCGTAGACAGGCTGATGATGATGATGATGAAACTAGGTAGAAGGGCAGTCAAATTTCATGCCACGATACATTACAACATTATGTGGGCGAATGCTTCATGGCGGCGTCTTGTTATTTCATGAAGGGTTTTGAGGTACTATCGTGATAGCAAAAATGACGAGAGGGCATCATGTGCATCATTGTCAAGGATGTCAAATAATTTGACCCTCTTTGCTAAAACTTGTCTTCGTACCACATCCAGTTAATTAAGATTCATTACGTGGAGCAGCGCAACAGGACATGGTTTGAGAGAGCGAGTACACAAAAACAGCGCTAGCTTTCAACTAAGTTTAAAGTTAGCACTCTGCTTCCATCTTCGCTCTCCGGTTTCTCTCGTGGTGGGTTGCAAAGCATTTACGTCCCAGCAAGTGCACTGAAAGCTGCAAGACATAAGGTGTGTGTGTGGTGGGGGGGGTCAAGGAGCTGCATCTGTACATCAGTGTACATCATGACCTTCATTGCCCCCCCTTTTTTTCTTTGTTTAATGCACTGCTCACTTTCATTATGATCACAAGAACATGCTGGTGTAATTCTATGGCTATAAGGTGCAACGCGAGCATGGAAGGCAAGGCGCAGCATGGTACAAACAGAAGTTTCATGACCCATGCTGCGCTATGTGTGCCTCACATGATCACAGGAGCCTCTAACACCAAACAGCATTTTCTGTTTTCTGACCATGTTCAAAAAGTGTTGCAGAAGCCCTTCAATGTGGCAAGTTTGCATGGATTTAATTTCTGAGCACTAATTCTTAGTCATCAAGGGTCAGCATTTCAAATCATTCCTTGTTCATGTGGTCTGATTGCACCCACATGCAATGTAGCAGTTTGCTAGTGAAACATGATAGCAGGATGCATCTTGTTATTGTTGAGACTTGTTTTAAACGCTGGCAGGATTGTTCAATTCTGTTATACTTGTGTTTATAATGTCTGTGTGTAACACTGTGCTCTTGTCTTCGCAGCTCTGTTCACGCAACATTGCGATACGCCACCAGAAGGTTGAAGAATGTGCATACCTGGCCCAGAAGCTGGCTGATATTCACCGAAAGAACACTTAATAAAGCAGTGTGCCATTTCAAAATAATTCTACTAAGAACGGTTAGTTTAAGAGAGTCTTCTCTAAATGAAGCTCGAAGGCAGCATCACTGCAGCTATTAAGTTTACTACTGAGTAAAACTGAATAGAGTCTGTGGGTGTACATAAACAGAAATAGCCGACACCATCTGCATCACTCTTTCAAATGTTGCTTCGTCACTGCTCATTGCTATTTAAACATTACATCAGCATTGCCGTTGTGTTTTGTGGTGTGTAGTTGTGCTCTTATCTGCAGCATTGCATGCTCAATCAAGAGGGTATTGGATGAAAACCTAGAATACTTTGTATTACATATTTTTTTGCATAGTTCCTAAGGGTCACTTTTAGGACATCTCATTAATATGGGGGCGTAACTGATCATGTTTGTTTGCATAATGATCACACACCTGAAGTATCACTCAATTCTTTTTTTTCTTCCAATGTGATTATCCCACTCTGAAGTCACATTACAGCGATGGTGGTTATGGCTGTTATAATGCCTTAGGTTTTTAGATGTGAAGCATCTTATGGCGAAGCTTAATCCGGTGGTGGTGGTGGTGGTGGTGGTGTGCCGGCGTGACCACCCTTACTGCGCATGCGCAAACCTTTCAAAAAATAAAAAAATAAAAAAACCTCCTCTCCCCCTCTCTCTCCTCTAGGCATCCCCTCCCCGCGGCAACCACACCCTCACTGCGCATGCGCCTCCCCTCCCTCTCTCCCCTCCTACGCTCCCCCCTCTCTCCTCTAGGCATCCCTCCCCCGCGCTCCCCACTGCGCATGCGCGTCCCCCCCTCTCTCTCCTCTAATACGCTCCCCCCCTCTCTCCTCTAGGCATCCCTGCCCACAGCGTCCACACCCCCCACTGCGCATGCGTGCCCCCCCCCTCTCTCTCCTCTCCTACGCTACCCCCCCTCTCTCGCCTCGAGACGCCGACGCAGGCAGCGTCTGCTAGCGAGTTTCTTGGTTGAAAAAACCGACTGCTCGCGCTGCACAACCGTTCATTGTCCATGCCGTATATATGGCAATGGATCTTGACCTCCAATGTGGTGCCGGTGGGATATTTCTCCTGTGCGTTGTTGAACAATAAAAATTCGCAGCGTGCGCGTTAACTAAAAGCCGACTGCGGGTCTCTGTGTCCAGTCGGAGTCTTCTGTCTCTCATTGCCCATTAGCAGCGATTGGCATGTTCCAGTAGGAAACACCGCTCCATCACTGCGTGCTTTGCGCCTCCTCAGTTTTCTCTCCTGCGCAACGCTGCGATAGCGCCAGCGTCAACGCCACCGCCAGTGTAAGCGTTAGCGCCCGCTGCTTCACATCTACACATGGTTCCCTTTAGCGGGAGATGGTGTAATTTTGTTTTGTGAGGGGAGCCATTGGGCAAAGCAGTGCGATTGCAGCTTGCTTTGTGCCATTCTGTCGTCTGTGGTATGCAGTACGTGCATCTGCAGTTAAAGGCACTCGAGCAAAGCACTGACACACATTGTTTCTCGATCAGTAGCATGAAATGCCCCCTACCACGAAATAGCAGTCTGCGCATAGGGTTGCAGCAACGTGCAAAGGCAAATTTCCGGCTTTTTTACTCATGCAACCTTTGCACGGTCACGTAAAGCGCAGCAACTGGTGACATTCGGCTGTCACTGCTGGTAAATTTGCACAGGCTTGCATAAAAACTACTTAATGAGCGGGCCTGGCCGAGTCTCCAGTACGCGGACCAGTCACATGCAGCCCAGTTACAATCAGCCCATTTACAATCAGACCAGTTACAATCAGACCAGTTACAATCAGACCAGTTACATGCAGACCCAAATTACGTATTCCCTTGACCGTCAGGCTGTTGGAATTTTCGACTGGGTTGCAACAGGCGTGTTCTTCTGAAGAGTATCGGCACGACGCCTGGCAAGAGGTGCACAAGGGAAAGACAGCTGCAGCACAGAAACAGGCCGAGCGCGCAACACCACACCACCAACACAACTTGCGGCGCCTCTCACTTAAGCTGAGGCCGTTACCCGTTCATATGCTCGACCGACGCCAGCACCATCCGGCTCAGTCGCCAACTTCTACTCGCCGCCACGCCCTGCTCGCCCAAGCCGTCCTGTTGCCGCACAACCCTTCTCACCTCCCGGACCACCTCCTGTACCCCGCACCTCCACCAAATGCAACAGGCGTGTTCTTCTGAAGAGTATCGGCACGACGCCTGGCAAGAGGTGCACAAGGGAAAGACAGCTGCAGCACAGAAAACAGGCCGAGCGTGCAACGCATGAACGACATCGTCTTTCATCTCGCTGGCGCCGATGTGCGCCGGTACTATATATATATATATATATATATATATATATATATATATATATATATATATATATATATATATATATATATATATATATATATACGGTGGATGGAGTGAGGGAGGGTTGCCTCCCACGCCACTGCATAAGATTAACTTGATACGTAGTATTTTGTTGGTTACTTAGCAATCATTTCAAGTGCGAACATGTAATAATGCTCTAAAAGCGTCGTCAACAAATCATTTTTCTTTATAAAAGTCATAAACTTCTCACCAGGTGAACGCGTAACGTGGTGCATGTGTTGTTCACACTCAAGGACACGTACTGTCGGCAGCAAAAGTTTGCGGGATCTGCAGCGCGTGGCCGAGCGGCGGAAAACTGCATTGCTGCGCCGCCTATCGTGACTCGGCGGGGTGTTGAGGCTATCGTCCTTGGCCTCGGCGATTGGCAACGGCGCGTTTAGACAATGCGCCGTTGCTGGATCTGATCTCGGAAGCCGTGACAGATAACCTCGACACTATGCCACGTCACGGTAGGCGGCGCAGCAATGCAGTTTTCCGCCGCTCCGCCACGCGCTGGAGATCCCGCAAACTTTTGCGGCCGACAGTACGTGAGCCTGTAAACGATCAAATTTGCCTTTTTTGACACTGTGTGTGATTTCAGTAACCGCAACAGAAGCCCAATTGATATTTTTAAGCACATTCGGATCGATCCAGGCTTCTATAGTGCAAAAGCTTGCCACAGGAATGATCAGCACCGCAGCGCGAAAGCGTCCCGTCATGGCACTGATGCTGCAATACAAGCTAGAAAAAAAATTACACCATCTCCCGCTAAAGGGAACCATGTGTAGATGTGAAGCAGCGGGCGCTAACGCTTACACTGGCGGCGGCGTTGACGCTGGCGCTCATCGCAGCGTTGCGCAGGAGAGAAAACTGGGGAGGCGCAAAGCAGGCAGTGATGGAACAGTGTTTCCTACTGGAACATGCCAATCGCTGCTAGTGGGCAATGAGAGACTGAAGACTCCGACTGGACACAGAGACCCGCACTCCGCTTTTAGTTAACGCGCACGCTGCGAATTTTCATTGTTCAACAACGCACAGGCGAAATCTTCCACCGGCACCACCTTGGAGGTCAAGATCCATTGCCATATATACGGGATGGCCAGTGAACGGTTGTGCAGCGCGAGCAGTCGGTTATTTCAACCAAGAAACTCGCTAGCAGACGCTGCCTGCGTCGGCGTCGCGAGGCGAGAGAGGGGGAAGCGGAGGAGAGGAGAGAAAGGGGGTGACACGCATGCGCAGTGGGAGTGTGAACGCCGTGGGCAGGGATGCGTAGAGGAGAGAGGGGGGAGCGTAGGAGAGGAGAGAGAGGGGGGGACGCGCATGCGCAGGGGGAGTTAGACGCCGCGGGCAGGGATGGAGAGAGGGGGGGAGTGTAAGAGGGGGAGAGAGGAAGGGAGGCGCATGCGCAGTGAGGGTGTGGTTGCCGTGGGGGAGGGATGCCTAGAGGAGAGGGAGGGGGAGAGGAGGTTTTTTATTTTTATTTTTTTCTTTAACTGTTTGCGCATGCGCAGTAAGGGTGGGCACGCGGCACACCACCACCACCACCACCACCACCACCACCGGATTAAGCTTCGCCATAAGATGCTTCACATCTAAAAAATGAGAGCTGCTGCTCGAGCAAAGGCACACAGCAGTAAGGTCCACGATGGAACTGCCAACAGATATCCAGAATTTTAGCGCTCTTTATTAGCTTATGTAACCGCTGCACCTGTTTGAAAGCTTTTTGCTGATTTTCTCAGAACTTATATTTTTGGTATCTATCTCTATGGGAACAGTGCCAACTTTTTGATAATAAACATTTTTCATTAAAACATAATTAGCACACTCCTTTATCACGCAAGTAGGCTTGCAATGAACCTGAATAAGCAAAATCATGCCACAAGATTTAATATGGCTGCCTGTTATACGTAGGTACCCCTAGTGCTAGCGCATACTTTTTGGTTATTTAATCACTATGCTTTAATATTCATCAGAACTCATTTGTTTTGGTTCATTGCACAGGCCAAAGCTTTTTCATGTCCCCACAAAAAAAGAAATATTTTTTGAATGAGCGAAACTTGAGTTAGTGTTGGCGTAAGGCCCCCTTTTAATGACATTTTTAATTATGAAAAACTAACAAAGAATAGCCCTTGCTTTAAAATGCTCACATGTGCATAAAAAGATGTGTTTTATATTGTAGGCTAATAACCTCTAGCGATTATAGCTTTTAAAAAAAATTCCGACATTTGGCCTCATACCTTAATGAAAAGCGCTGGTGCTTTACCCCAGCCGGGAGCGTGGTTCGCTGCCAGTGCTGCTCGTAGTGGTTCTGGGAATCGTAGTGGGTAATGTCGATAGGTTTTTCCCTTTTAAGAGGAAAAAAGCTAGCGACTTTAGTAGATGGAGCTGAGCAGCTTGAGATACGCGAGTGACGGCTGGCATCGTTGACATGCCTGATTCGGGTGTATGAAACGTCCTCTCCACTATTTCACGGCGCGGCCGCTCGACGCTGCAGTTTGTGAAAAACGCTTTAAATTCATTATTTTCCTTTCTGTCTGAAACGAATGGTTAACTGACCTTAGCACCCTCGCTCGTCAGTGCGAATTCGGGGAACTAGAAGAAAGACTATTACGCAGTCGAATTATCCTAGGAATAAGAGACAAGAGCTTGCAGCAGAAACTTCTGGTGGAAAATCCTTCAATTGCCAAAGCTATCGAAATTTGCCAGGCCAAAGAATACGGACAGAATTGTTTTAACGAAATTCAGGAGGTCTCGGCGAGCACAACAGATGAGAGCAATGTACATTCAATGAAGACGGGAACCATTCTCCGTACGTGTCGAAGCTGTGGTCTCGCAGAACGCGAAAAAGCAAGGTGTCCTGCTCAAGGCAAGCGCTGTAACAAGTGGCGTGGCCGAAACCACTTCGCCCGCGTGTGCCCTCAACCACAAGCGGCAATGGCATTGTTCTTCATTGTGAAACAAGCAGTTCCTGCTACACTAAGTGTCAAGGTCGCCGAATGCTTAGGACTGATTTGCCGCAAAAATGCGGTGGACGCCCCAGAGCCTGAAGTACTAATCAGTGGTTTCGAAGATGATTTTCAGAGGTTGGGAGAAATCAAGGACGTCGCCTAACACATGGAAATTAAGGCTGAAGCTCAAGGCACCATCAAGTCAGCAAGGCGCATCGCCATTGCCCTTCAAGAACGCGTCAGAGCGGAGCTTGACAAGATGGCGCAAGACGGAGTCATTGTTAAGGTAACAGAACCAACTTCCTGGTCAGGTCATATGGTTGTGATAGTAAAGAAAGATAAGGTGCGCATTTGCTTAGACCCATTAGATTTGAACAGGGCTCTTCTCCGAGAGCAATACCATAAGCCAACATTGCAAGATATTTTGCCAAGACTGCATGGACCATAATTTTTTTCCACCCTAGATGCGTCATCGGGATTCTGGCAGATAAAGTTAGGTGAGCCGAACTCCCGCTTATGCACAATGAGCGCGCCCTACGGTCGATACAGGTTTCTGCTCATGCCTTTCGGCATATCTTCCGCCCCAGAAATTTTTCAGCGTGTTGTGCATGAAATACTGGAGGGCCTGTCGAAATGTCGACATATAAATATGTCGTAATGGACGACATATTTGTCTGGGCAGAATCGCGAGAGCAGCACGACAACAATTTCATCGCATTGCTGAATAGATGCAGACAACACAACTTGAAACTGAATAAGAAAAAGTGCCATTTCCTGCAGCCCCGAGTCTGCTACATGGGCCACGTTCTCACTAAAGAAGTAGTGTGCCCGGACCACAGCAGAGTGGAAGACATCATTGAAGTGCCGCCTCCACAAAGCCGTAAGGAACTCCAAATTTTTCTCGGCATGATAAACTTCGTGGCGCGCTTCGTCCCGAACATGTTCTCCTTTCTGCACCGCTTCTCGGTCTTTTGAGAAAAGACGTTGCATGGGTCTGGACAGACCAGCAAGAAGACAGTTTTCGCCACCTTCGAGAAACACTCGCTCAGGCGCCTGTCCTTGCTTACATTAACCAAGAAAAGCTCTGACGCTGTCTGTAGACGCCAGTCAGCGTAGTGTAGGAACTGTTCTTCTGCAGGATGGGCAACCGGTTGCCTGTTCGCTAACAGAAACACAGCAGCGATACACACAGATCGAAAAAGAAACGCTCGCCATTGTTCACGGCTTCACGAAATTTCAAGATTATATCTTTGGGCAGCCCGAAGTTATCGTCGAGTCCGACCACAGACCTTTAGAACAGATATTAAAAAAACCGCTCCGCGAATACCCGCTAAGATTGCAACGCATGAGGCTTGTTATACAAAGGTTCCCAATCAATGTGACTTATAAACCAGTCAAGCACCTGTTCCTAACTGACGCGCTTTCTCGCTTCTCAAGTCCTACTCAGCTGAAAGATGAGACAGAATAATTTCAAGTTGACATTATTTCTTTTCTCCATGTGTCAGATCAACAGCTCGAAAGCATTCGCAACGAAACCAACAAAGATGCTGCCATGGGCGAAGTCCACCACTACGGAAGCACAGAGGCCAAAAACGAAGGACAAACTGTCGCATGCCCAGCGCCCATACCGGCGCTACCGCGACAAGCAGCCCGTCGAGGACGTACGGCTACCCAGGAGCAACAAAATCGTCATTCCTGCAGCCAAGCGACCACAGATGCTCCGCTTCCTACACGCCGCCCACGGAGGGGAAGAAAAAATGAAGATGAGAGCCATACAGGTAATATTTTGGCCCGTAATAAACGCGGACATTTCTGTCCTAGCTAAGTCATGTACAGCTTGCCAAAAGTACAAATGCAGCAACACCCGTCTACCAATGCTGAGCCACGTTATACCAAGTTCGTCGTGGCAAGTCGTAGGACTTGATATTTTTTTACCACAACGACCAGACGTACCTAATTCTGGTTGACAGGGGGCGGAAAGCGACACTTAAAATCGGAGACCTAGCAGCAGAGGCTTTCGAGCTTGGCCCTAGAGGTACACCGCAGGGAGCGGTTGTTTCGCCGCTATTATTTAACATAGCAATGAGAGGTCTCTCGCAAAAGCTCTCTGCTATAGACGGTGTTTGTCACACAATCTATGCAGATGACATAACTATATGATGCACCAAGGGATGTGAAGGAGATGTTGAGGCGAGTCTCCAATCGGCAGTCAATGAGGTTGAATCATACCTGGAAAACACGGGACTAAAATGTTCCCCCCAGCAAGTCCGAGTTACTCCTTTATAGACCGATCAGACGAGGTCCCAAGCCAGGGGATGGAAGCCACTCGCAGATGTCGATATCAAGCTAACCACGCGTGATGGAAACATCATTCCTAGAGTCGAGTCCATACGCATGTTGGGCATGGTTATCGAATCCAATGGATCCAATAGGCTTATGTTAGATAGGATTACCAAGAAAACGGAAATGGTCATCAGACTCATTACTAGGGTGTCTAATAGAAGAAGAGGCCTGAAAGAAGACAATTTACTCCGGATTTTCCATGCCTTCCTCATGAGCCACATCATCTACGTAGCGGCCATGCACACCTGGCACAACTTCGAGAAAAAAGAAGCTTAGCACCCTCATTCGGAAAAAGCATCAAAAGGGTACTCGGCATTCCGATGACTGCTAGCACAGAACGCCTCTGTCAATTAGGCTTGCACAATACCCTGGACGAAATCGAAGCACAGGAATCAGCCCAGCTTGCTCGACTATCCTGCTCTTTGGCAGGGAGAAGAATCTTAGCCATTCTGGGCCTCAATCCAGTGTTGGCAGATGAGAGAAGCCATCGAATCACAGAGGAGCAAAGAGAAAATATTCTTGTTGCGCCAATCCCTCGCAATATGCATCCGCAGCACAATGAGGGAAGGCGTAGAGCAAGAGCGATTGCGATCTTGAAGAAGATCAAGGATGATCCTCAATCGGTCTGCTTCGTAGATGCGGCACAATATGGGCCCTCATCTCACTATGCCGTGTTCGCAATAGATAACAGAGGTGAAATCATCTCGTCGGCCTCCCTGACTGGGACCACTTCTTCTAAAGCGGAGCAAGTCGCTATTGCATTGGCACTCTTGGATGACAAGAGGACGCAAATATACTCAGATTCTAGATCGGCAGTCAGGGCGTTTGCCTCGGGCTCCATAGCGAAAGAGGCACACGACATCCTTAAGAACAGGACCATAACTATGCACACGATCACTTGGTTCCCGGCACACCTAGGTCAAAATTTTGACTCGCTCACCAACCTCAATGACATCGCTCACTCCCCAAGCGCGCGTACTAACTCTCCGCGCGGGAGGAGAAGCCTTGTTACAGAGCAGGGTTCAGGAGGTCCGAGACACTTTATTCACATTTAATGAATTCACAAAGCACTTCTATCTGGAAAGAAGAGTATTTCCTCCACCACACAAAAAGCTCACGAGACCACAGGCGATGACCCTTAGAATGCTACAAACTAATTCTTATCCGAATCTCGCTTTCATGCACTGTCTATTCCCAAGTGACTTCAGCTCGGAATACCCTGGCTGCGGGGGAACGTGCGATTTAGAGCACATGCTTTGGGGGGTGCCCCTCGTTACGTAGGGATAAGGACCTCACAGAGCAGAACTGGAGCTCGGCCCTCAAGAGCTCGGAATATCGGCATCAACTTTGGGCTGTCCAGAGAGCCTGCGATGCGGCGGTTAGGCTAGGTCTAACTGTTCCCACGTGGGAGCGGCCCTCGCGGTGTCACCCTAAGGGGTGGTACTTCTCCGGATCTTTAAATAAAGTTCTTCGTACCGTTCCGTATCTACTCATTCTTTTTCGAGATTCAGCACCCACGTCAAACAACAGCTGACGCCATAAACAACGTGTGCATGCTCGTTTTTGCGACTGACGGCATTCCGACAAAGCTGCGCAGCGATAATGGGCCGCCTCTCAACTGTGCTTGCTTCCGGTCTTTTCTGTCACTGCTAGGAATCGTCCATGCCACGTCAAGTCCATATTACTCTCGCGGCAACGCCATGGCGGAGCGTGCAGTGTAACAGGCGTAAAAGTTGCTAAAGAAGTGTCCATTTGCAACATTTGATTTTTACAGCGCCCCTCCGGGAGTGGTGAAATATGCCTAGGGAAGAACACCTGAAGTCGCCTGTTCAGCGGTTGGTGGGACGTCAAACCAAACCTCTACTACCAGTCCTTCCGCAGCACCTGGAGCCTCAGACCGCGCCACCAGAGTCCGTTCGCCACCGCCTTGCCTTGAAGAAATACGGGAAAAACAACGGATCTTCTACAACAGGACTGCGAAGCACCAACCAGCACTTCTGAGTGGTTCTCGATAACCGTATACAACACTACGACCAGAACCTGGTTGTCAGCAGTGGTCATTGGACCTGCCGGTCCACCAAGGTCGTACAATGTAGCAACACAGAGCGGACAACAGCTGAGGCGTACCAGGGAGCATCTGACAGAAATGCAACCGTGGGCCGACCCTACTACTCGCTCGCCTGTACCATCTTCTCAGCCTGGCCCTGCGATGGCGCCGCCACAACCGGGCGCAATTCGTAGGAATGACCGCGTCCGTAGAGCCCCACAACCTTATCCCCTACCCGAAACACTACAGTGATATCACTTTGACAAATGTATAAGTTCACTTTTAACATTGTTAGCTTATGTTATAATTTCTCCGAAAAAAACGATGTAACTATAACCTTCGTCATGTACACGCGCCTTAGGTACCTACTGCGCACGCCTGATTTTGGTGTGCCCTTTATAAGCAGTGACATATCTGACAATAAAGGCTTTTTCAGACACTGCTCACTCGCCGTTCACAATGCCTGATTCGGGTTTATGAAACGTCCTCTCCACTATTTCATGGCACGGCCGCTCGACGCTGCAGTTTGGGAAAAACGCTTTAAATTCACTATTTTCCGTTCTGTCTGAAACGAAGGTTGTGTCTATTGATTTGAGCACCCATTCTTTCAATTTGCCTGAAAACCTTGGCGACAAAATGTCTTTCAGTATCCCTCTAACGAGCACCATCGAAACTTCAGTCGCTTCACTCCTTCCCGCCACCCCAGGCGCCAATGCACGCTCAAACAATAATAGGACCTCTTCTGTAGCATTGCCGGTATCGCCAGCCTTGCATGTGTGCTCCTTAAGTTGTCCTTCCACCCCTCCGAACATTTATAGGCTACTTCTCGCCACGCGATAATGTACGAAAGCCTCCGCCGCTTCATTTAAAATAGTGAGCTAGAGTCTATTACGCTGTAATTGAAATGCTGCATTTGCTGCCGCGTAGAGACATTCATATATTTAAGTTTACTAATTGCGGCTGATCACACACACACACACACAAAAAAAAAAAACATGCCGCACCATGCAACCTCTCTGTGCATTTGTTGTTCTGAAACAGCTGCGACATTATTATGTCGCGTGCAGTTTTTTGTGAACAACTTTTATCCGATCTGCTGCACATCAGAAAACACGCGGCCGCTAGGGCTAAGTTAGTCACATTTGACGCATTATTACTTCTTATCAATTCAAACAATGTGAAGTTTTGCCACGCAGGACGATATACAACGTCCTTTACTCTAACCCGATAGCTTTAAAAAAAATTGCGAATGACCTTTTTGAGACAACTGTTTTCAAACATCGTCATTTTCAGTAAATCACATGTGTTTCAGCACTATTTTGAAGTATAACGGTGAAAGCGAAAAGCACGATTTTTAATTTAAAAAAGCTCACATTTATCAAAGTGAATATGTAGCCACTTTTATTGTTCTCAGTTTAACTTGTCTGCCGATATATATTCCTGAGACACAGGTATGTTGTGCAGCGTTCCATATTTCTGAATTTTTTTTCCTCAGGATTGTTTTAATAGCAAAGGGAAATAAAATCGTACGACCGAATTTCATTTATTCTTTCACAGGGATAAGTATTGTGACGAAGAATTACATCGTATTTTCGCTCAGGGTGCTCAGAATTCAGAAATTGCTGAATTGGAGGAATATTGTTTCAGCGACTAAATTTCGTATATTTTTTTAAACCAACAATTTTTTTTCGTAGAAAAAAGCTTCAAAATCATTGTTCTGGGCCTAATGTACGCGCCTACAGTAAATTTTATCAGCGTTGGGAATGGTGATTACGACCGCTTGTTCGTTTTTATCTGGACACACCCTAATATGGCAAAAAAAGAAACTTCAGTGATCCGTACTTTCCAGACACTGGACTAGAAAGCTGTGAACCGTCGCAGAAACATTGTGCAACGTGCAGAAAAGAAACAGTGCATACCAATCGCTGTTCGCAGATACACAACAAATACCGTTGGTTTAGATTGCCTTGAACTGACATTGAAAATAAATTAACAGTCACCGTGTCTTTTTTTCTTCTAGCACCAGGAACTACACGCGTTCGCCCATATCTTGCTGGCATGAATTAGTCCATGTGGGCTGTTTCATTACAAAAAGCTAATGTTTCTCTCTCTCTCGCTCGCAAACGGCTTCTTTCCCGTTCCAGGGAGAAAAAACGGTTTTCGCAGTGTCTTCGCGTTGAGTGCCCAGCACGCAGAAGGGTACACGAGGCGCCTGCTGATGTCTGCCCAGATAGCATTCGCGCCAGCGATCACGACCACGCCCTCGTAATCAAAGCTCCGAGTTACTGTTCGATCGACACATTTCCACCCCTCTCCTCCCGACAGTCTTTCATGCTCCTTCGAGAAGGGCGGGGCGTTGCCTCTCTGCTTGTGTAGAAATCGACGGCATGCCTCGCACGCGGGGTGATGTTATCGCATGCGCCCTGCGGGCGGCTGAGAGGGGTTTACTCGTTTGAGCTCTGCTTCAGCCGCGTTCGTCATACCCGCTTGCGCGCTTTTACCCGCCGGTAAAACATACGATGCGTGCGGGGGGCGGGGGGTGCCGTTATCAATTTGGACTTCATACGGAAGATGACGGCGATGGCGAAAACCCATCGAGACTGTCCATATAATTGCTACCGCATTTTTAAAAGACTAAAGATAAACCATTGAGAGCAGCCAAAGTTCTACGTTCCCCAGGCTTTCCATAAACGCGTCGTGTCGAAAGACAAAAGTAATTTGGTAAACTGTCGGACCGTGTACCTGGTTAACGTCACACTCTCCGTACCTAAAAAGAAAGCAGTATGTCCGTCCGTATCCACGTACCATTCCACAGTATTTCCTTAGAATGACAGACATTCATAAGCTTTACGGATGTTTTGATCGTGGTTCTGACGGACAGTACTTGCAGTACTATAGTTCTACAAATACTTGGCCTTCCAGTACTTGATCTGCTGTGCGCTTAAAGTCACTCACATTCTTGTGAAGCTAGAGTGGTCTCTCAGCTTGCGGTCCACGACATCTGTATCGCGAACGCGGTCTTTATAGACTTGTCCAGTACATTACAAGGCTTTTTTCATGGTTCCACGCATGATTCTATGTCGGCTCGTAAATTAGAGAGCTACGTGCATTTGCTCTTGGCCTCAAGTTTACTTCGGAAAAACTTGAAAGACGATTGTGTCCAATTCTTAGATCTACAGCAAAGACGTATGC